>RXOD01006337.1:0-10654 GCA_005223375.1 Amoebophrya sp. AT5.2
TGGCGATAGCGGCAGTTTCGTACTGGCCGTGCCCGATGATCGTTTGTATTGATTGGGGCAAAGGATCCTGAACCGAATCATTTGTGGCAGATTGATTATTCTATGGCTGATCGATGTCCCTTATTGTGCTCCAAACACTCACCAGAGAGGAGGCTCCTCCTGCCGAAGAACCGATCAATCTGTTGCGGACCAAATCATACAGGATCAGAGGATCTGTCATCAAAAGCAACCCCCAGCGAAGCTACCGATTGGAGCTGTCTGTACTAGGACTTGCGCGAACAAAAAAATACTCAGTGGAAGCGTTGTATAATACCTTTAGCAGTTTCTATCAGCACATCAGCTATGCATTTGGTTTTTCTTCGAAGTGGCAGGCGAAAAGTCGATGGCGATCGGATATGATGAACCTTCGCGAATCAAGCCTATGTTCTTGAGTACAGCCTACTGCTGCACGGCGGAGCAACCATCGATGGCATCGCGTCGGTTTCCTCAAATCATTGTGGATGGTTCAAAAATGAGTGGCAACATAACCATAAGTCATCCGCCCAGCCGCTGCCCCGCCCCCCCGAAGTTTCGTGTGGCTTCCGGCGCCTGGTACCCTCTCGGGGGTATGGCGCCCAGGTGCTTTATCGCCAGCTTCTGCATGAACCCCGGCGCCTTTATCAACGAGTACCTGTTCATTATCCGTCGACCATTTGCGGCGAATATCAAACACTCTGCTTCTTGGAACTCAATATTTCCAACGAATAAATCTATGTACCGCAACGGCTATCCCAAATAATTAGAAGGCCGAAGATAATAAAAGTGGTAATAAATCAATTATCAATATACCCGTATTCCTGCGGCACCACTTCCTTGAGGAAGTAGTAGAGGTGTCCGCTCGCGAGGCCCAGCAGGTCTCCCCAGATCGAGCCGCCCATCAGCATCTGGAAGAACAAGAGCGCGAACGGGAACTGGTAGCCCTGGATGGTGAAGCTGAAGAAGCTCAGCTGTGCGTAGGGCTCCCGCCGGCTCCAGTAGTAGATGATCCCGAAGATGAGGCTCGGCCCCAGCGTGGGCAGCCCCGTCGGCCACGCCAGCAACAGGGAAAGGAGGCTAAGACCGAAAATCTGGAAGAGGAGAAACAGGAGGTACTCGCCCGGGGCAGTGGAAAACACCTCGTTCCGCTCCAGCTTGGAAGAAAAACTCGTGAAAAAGTACAGCTGGAACACCAGGTTGAAGGAAAACCTGATGGTTTAGGTTTGTGTTCTATCTGTAATATCTCTTGAATGAGATAGAGATTGATGATTGATCACTGATCGGAAAACGGCTCACGATCATGCCGATTACTGCCAGAAGGGGCTCGGAATACATGAACAGCGTACAACTGCTCGAATGAATGAATCGAAGAACGACGACTGGTCGTCCTCCCCTCCTCTCCATGGTTTCTTCCACCTACACCTTCCTTCGAGGAACGAGACTGCAAGCAATTATTGTAGGTATCGGAAGCGTAAGCGAACGAGACCGGTTTTATGCGGATCTTCTCTTCAGACAAACTCGTGAAAAAGTACAGCTGGAACACCAGGTTGAAGGAAAACCTGGCGAGCATTTGCTTGCATCGTCAGCTTGATACCAATCGGAGGTTTCTAAAAGTAGAAAGATACTTACAGTTACAGGTCAAAATCAAATAGCCTCCTAGCGGCCGACGGCGGCAACCTGAATCCATCGTTACAACGGGGGCCACCTGCTCGAGGGGGGTGCTACAACATCACTGCAACATCAAAGTAACATCACTGCAACATCAAAGTCTAAAGTGTACCCTCCGAAGAAGCAGACGCAGGTGAAGATGCGCCAGAGCTGGAGTTTTCCCCAGATCAGGGGCCAGTGCAGGATGATCAGCTGCGGGTTGAGGATCTCGGTCTGCACGAGGATCGTCGTGGCGAAGATGATGGTGAGGCCGTAGCGAGTGAGCACAGGCAAATTCTTGTACCACTGCTCCGGAGTGTTCGCGCCCTCCATCCTTTTTTGATTTGCCCAACTGGGGGCACTATCACCAACCTACGCTTACTATATTTGAAGGCCGTGGGGGGCTGCGACTGCCTTGTTCCGCTCGGCAGGAAGCCACGCTGTCCGACAGGAACCCGGGCTGCCCGCAGAGGTTGATTTTGCGCGCAGTCTGGCTGCAATTAGATCACGGCCGCCCGGCGAGGAAGTCACTCATCGTTTCGAAACATTCAAAGAAAACTTCCTGCGCTAGATGTTCGAAGGAGCGCAACTTCATTCTATAGGCAGTGGCTGAGGATGAAAGTTTACGTGCTACACCGCGATGGAAAAACTGATCCTGTCCATTGTCCATTGTACCAGCAACGATAACTTCAGCGCCACGACTTACACGTACCTGGTGTGAGTCTCCTGATACTCAAAGTGCGAATCTTCTGACGGATGTGCTAGAACCGTGATGTAGACCAAGTAGACCACGAACATTTTCTATTTCTGTGCAGGCCTCGTCAAGACTCGGCGATTGGAAGCTACGATCAGAACACTTTCCCCCTCTGGATTCGATTTCAACCACTCGGGCACCTCGGTATCCGCATCCTTGCTGTACATACTGCCGAAAAGAAGACGGCGTCCTGATTAGGGCAAATCACCTCAGTACTGTCAGTAGAAACGGCGCGACGCCGTGCTCGTGTTCTGCTTCAGCCGGCTGCAGTGCTATCCTCTGTTGAGTCACCGCGCCGGCACATATTTATAACTCGAAACCGTCCTCGTGTATAGGATATCGAGGATAGAGGCTGTAACGTGATCCAGGCTGCCAAGCGCAGAGTGGTGCTCGTAGTGGAGGCAACGCCCACGCAAACATTCCCACTGAGCGGCGGCGCCACATGATGCGGCTGGGCACGTCAAGGCTTACTTGGCGTTGGCCTCGACACCTTCGCATCTGATATAACACCATGCCATTCTTGAGCTTGGCCAACTTCTTTCAAGTATAATAGGTCGCGAAACTAAGCCAGACGACCTCCAAGGTGCTGCCTCTTCCCGGTCACCGTGTCGCTTCTGAGTACGCCGACGCTCGCAGTGGCTTCGCGGCGCTTTAGTGCCTCCGCTGTGCGCGGTTTTGCCGCTCTGTGTCCCCCCCGCCTCTGGAATCCAGTCCGGAATCCCTTCGGGGCGCGCTGGCGCAACTCGAGCCGGCAACCTTCCGCCGGGATGTTCTGCCCGAGTACCACACGACGCCGCGGGCCGCGCTGACGCCTGCGGCCCGCACCATCGCCCCCCTCCTCCTCTTCCGCTTTTTTCTTCGGGGTCGTTTTTTCCTCCGCTTTCCGCGACCGCAACCGGGAGCCCTAGCGGTTTTGCGGCTCCCAGACCGGCGAACTCCATCCGCCTCAGGAATATAGTCGAGGAGCCGCCCTCCCTCTCCCGCCGGGGGCTGTGCCGCGTCGGGGCCGCTCTCCCTCCCCCGCGTATAGTAGGGACGCCGTTACTTTCCAAATCCATTTCCAGTGTATCTGTGCAGTAGCTAGTAAAGTCCAAGGCCAAGTATATGCACAGTTTATCACTCCGTCTCAGTGCTTAAATATAAACTTGCTCGCACCGTGTTCGCCAAGCCCTCGAGACCGTGCGCGAAGTCCTCAGACTTTAACGCTGACCCCCGTGTTCGCCATGCCGCTCGGCTCGTTGTTCAACACCTCCAGCGCCATGTGCTTCGGCATCCCCTCCATTGTTCTGCAGCTCGACGCCGCCTTGGAAAATCCGAAACCTCTGCAAATCTGACCGCCATCGGTTTGGGCGATCGAAGTCGAAAACTTGAGATCGTTGCCGGTTTCACGTCCCGCGATGAGCGACGCCATTGGAATGACAGTGAGCGAGCGCGGAGACCATCTGCCGCCCGACCTCGACGGCGTCCGCGGGTGGGAGGGGTAAGTACCGGGTGAGCTCGCCGCCGGGGGCGTACTCCATGAAGATCCGGGGGTGCCTCGATGCCGGTCCGTCGTCGTCGGACTCGGAGGCGGCGGGGCTCGAAGTCGAACTGTTGCTGAGAAACGCGCGCTGGTCGTCGAGCACGTTCACGATATGTTCGTGACGCGGAAGGCCGGCCAGAGTGCGGGCCTCCGTCGCGGCATCCGCTTCCGTGCGCCCCTCCAGACTCAGCTCCTTCACCGCAAACTCTTGCTGCGCCCTGCGGTACAGCTTCACCTCGCCGAACGCCCCTCTCCCCAGCCCGCGAACGAATTCCATATCCATTTCCAACGTAGCTCCTAAATTATATACTTAAATCGCGAAGCGAAGGCTCGACCTCATTCCCACGGATTAAGCTGATCCCGATCCGCCTAAGCATTTACATCTTTCGCACCGATTAAGCCGATCCCGATCCGCCTACAGCAGTGCTACTCTTCGGCCTCTCCACCCTCCTCCACGGGCTTCTCGCCTCCTTCTTCTTCTTCTTCTCTCGTCCTCACCCTCAGTGAAATTGATAAATCGAAATTTCTACTCACGCATGGAGCGGGGGATTAGCGATTTTCAATTGAAAGCCTCTCTGATTGCGAATGGCCTTTTTCGGACTTTATTGTGGGCATCAATGCCGACGACTGCGACAGTTGAGCTTGGTGCTTCGAGAAGACAACACAAGATTCTGAACACGGAGGCCAACCCATGTTGTCTCTTCCACTGCGGTTCTGTGCAGTTTCATCTCCGGGCTACTGTACAAAGTACGATTTTTAATCATGGCGTTTTTTCGCCTGGGTAGAGCGTCGCATCAGCAGTAGCAGAACTCGTTTGGCCATCACTGGATTGTCATGGGTGGTCTCAGTGACAGCGTCACGGCGTATGTCGGCGATGGTGATCTGAATCCGATGGCCGTGCTACCACTAGGACCCTGGTCCTGCTAGCACTATGACTGTAATCGGTAAACGCGATCGCGATCGGACTCTGGCGACGCTGGAGTTAAGAAAGATCGCCAGACTTCTCGACAAGAACCTCTACAACTACTGAGCCTTGCTGGTACGGCTACCACAAATTTTTCAGATCTTCAAGGTATTTCTTTTAAAAATAAAAGCAGTACTTAATATTAAGTAGCCAACTAGTCCGCAGGGCTGCTGCGAAGAAACAAACGATGACCAGCCCGAGCTGGAACTTGTAGGTATTTTTTTTTTTTTCGACATCTCTTCGAGGGCACGGATAACAAATAAACTTGCGCCGTACCCCTTAGAGAGAGACCCTAAGTTTTTCAGATGGAGCATGGTGCTGCAGCTCAACGCGGATAAGCTGCGGGAAGATGAAGTGTGATGGATAGTGCTCGACTTTCCATCGGATAGGGCTCGACGATGCAGAAGAACCAGAGTGGTAGTTTTTGCTCTTTCTCGCCCTTGAAATAGCACGAAGTTGCCACCCGTTCAAATGACCAACTCGTGGACCCGTTCAGCGACACCTAGACCCGCGAAAACGATGACCAGCCCGAGCCGGAACTTGTAGACGGGGTCGAAAAAATAAAGCTTTCACGACATCGGCTAAAAAATCCTTCCTTTAGATCTCGAGGTCGGAGTCGGAGAAATCCGAATCCATGCTGAATCGTCCTCCCCCTGCCGCTGGACCACGGCCGGCCGCAGCGTTTGTGTTGCGGCAGCAGCAGCAGCATGCAATCGCCCCCGCGATCGCCGCCACGAGCACGACACAACCGAGGATGATGAGAACCCAAACCCAGGCCGCAAGTTTTCCCTCCTCCTCCGGGAGCCGCACTTGAGCTTGACCCTCCTCCTCCGGGAGCCGAACTTGAGCTTGACCCCTCCAGCCGGTTGCCTCCTCCACCGGACTTTCCGGGGACCGCGAGTTTGCGGACTCCCGCGGGATCTTGAAGTCACCAGAAATCTCCTCCACCAACGCAAAGAACGCCGCACGACGCTCCTCCGGTGCCGCGTTGATCGCCGCCGCGTTCCCTCTTGGAAATCGCTTCCGTAGCTCCCGTAGGAAGGCCTCAACCTTTTTTTCGTGTATCTGCGCCAAGTGCTTAAAACGCTGCAGCCTTTCCTTGTACAGCGATGACACCTCGGAGGCGATCCGCTGGCGCTGCTCCTGCTGCATCTCGGAGGCCCACGTCTCCAGGCCGCGGCGCACAAAGACGAGTTTCTCGAACGCGCCAACCGATTTTTCGTCCGCCTCCTCGAATAATTTTTTCAACACAGCTACTACGGCCCTCTTGTTTTCCTTTCCGCCTCCGCCGCCCACAACGATGGTTAAGGTCGCGACGAACCAGGACGCAAACTGCTCGGTGAATTCGGGCACAAACGTCTTCATGTAGTCGTTCATGGCTTTGGTCGGTGCGGCGACCGGCAGATCGAACACCTTCTCGGCCACGCGGTCACTCACCACCAGAAGGATCCGCTGAATCGCGTTCTCGAGGGGCACGGTCGTGTTTCCCGCGTCCGCAGAATCCATGACCCCTTCCTTCAATTCCTCGTACCCACTGTTCAGTGCAGCTTTCAGGTTCGGCAGCACCTTGGCGTCCTTCTCCGTAAGTGCCTGCAGGAGGTCCGCGACCACCGCTTGTTGTTCAGTCATGCTGCCTTCACCGGCCAAGATGTTCATACCTTCACCACGGAAGAGTTTGGTGGCTAAGGTGACGGGGTCTCCCATCTCTTCCATCATCCTCCTGACGACGCCGTGTTTCCACGGCCCACTCGCGTGTCCCTCGGCGGTCAGAAAAAAAGCGGCAGCGGCCGCTGCGGAACGAAGAAGCGACGGAGGCATTTTTGGCGTTCCTGTGCTGGTCGACTTTCGCTTTCGTCTTCAACAAAATGGAAGTGGTTTGGTTGTATCTCCGTGAGTTATAAACGCAGTGCTGACTATGACTTGTTTTCGTTTTGGCTTATGTAGTTGTGGCTGAGAAAAGGTCGCAACTTAGCTACCAAATCGCAGTGGCAGAAAACTCCTGGCAAAGGAAGTCAATGCTAGCAAACCGCTCAAAAGGTAAAGGACATCGGTCGCGCGTTGCAGAGTAGTACTGTCTTTCAAAGATCACCGGACGGCGCTGGATCTACTCTTTCGTTTGGGATAGAGATCGACGAGATCAGCGATTTTATTGTCAGAGCAGTACTGTCTTTCAAGGATCACCGGACGGCGCTCGATCTACTCTTTCGTTTGGGATAGAGATCGACGAGATCAGCGATTTTATCGTGTTGGCAATGATCATTTTCGCAGTCGCGATCCGAGACGCCTTCGACGTCAAGGTGCGACAACATACAAGAGTTAAAGTTTCGTCTCGATCTTCCTGTAGAAAGGTTTGCATAAGCACAGCACGGCGAGCGCTGCTCGCGAAATTGAGTGCACCCAGCGAGAGTTGCCACCGCCTACGAGCACCGTAGAGGTGGCCGTGACACCCAGAACACGGAGGCCAAGCCATGTTGTCTCTTCCACTGCGGTTCTGTGCAGTTTCATCTCCGGGCTACTGTACAAGGTACGATTTTTAATCATGGCGTTTCTTGGCCTGGGTAGAGCGTCGCATCAGCCGAACTCGTTTGGCCATCACTGGATTGTTGACAGCGTCATGGCGTATGTCGGCGATGGTGATCTGAATCCGATGGTCGTGCTACCACTACGACCCTGGTCCTGAAAGCACTATGACTAAAATCGGTAAACGCGATCGCGATCGGACTCTGGCGAAGCTGCAGTTTAGAAAGATCGCCAGAATTCTCGGTAAGAACCTCTACAACTAATCTGGAACTGTTCATCATCCACTGATGTGTAGGGCATGGCATCATCCATCGCAACAAGGAAACTCCAGCGGTCGCGATGTAAATGCCAAAAGAAATCCTGAGGTTTATGAGAAGGCTGCATCTGCTAAAAACGCTAATGGTCATGAGATTACTCTTTTCTTTGCCTAATGTATATGTAATTCATTGTACAGTGTCAACAGAATCGACAGCGTGCTCGTTTTTGGAAAATAGGAAGCCACGACTGTAGCACATACAGTGCCCCCCGTTGATCTTGCTGTGCAGTTCTCCGGGGGTATTTCAGTGTAGTGCCTCCGGGGCACATAATACGACCTTTTCATTTGGTGCGTCCTCTAATTGATTTGATTGATTTCACTGTTTAGGGCGTAGCATCCTCCACCGCAACGAGCAAAACTGCGCTGGTGACTCAGCCAGAAAAAAATACCTTCTACTTCGATAAATATGTATACGAGTCTCCAAAAGGAGAAAGCTGATTTGTGGCACGCACTGTGCGTCCCGCTGATCTTCCAATGTGTAGTTAAAAACCGCGAAGATAAATAGATAAATAAAACGCGCCACTTCGATACGGCTAAAGAATAAGTCCGCTCCGGCAAAATCCTACTTGAATCATTTTTTTTTTACTTCAGTCAACTTTTCAGCAGCGTTGCACAAAGTCTCCATCTTCTACTTCTCGTAGCGCGTGGTCCTAAATTAATAATAACAAAGTCCACAGTCATCGGCGAATGAGTACAAATACGCGGCACTACTGGCTCGGTCGCACGAAACTAGCTACTTATGGTCATCGGCGCCATTTCTTCCCAAGTCAGCTGCCTCCTCTAGATCTCGAGGTCGGAGTCGGAGAAATACGAATCCATGCTGAAGCGTCCCCCCCCTGCCACTGGACCTTGGTCGGCCGCCGCGTTTGTGTTGCGGGAGCAGCAGCAGCATAAAGTCACACCCACGATCGCGCCCAGCACGACGGCGCCGACGATGATGAGAACCCAAATCCAGGCCGGAAGTTTTTCCTCCTCCTCCGGGAGCCGCCCTTGAGCTTGACCCATCGGCGCGTCTGCGGCCTTCAGCGGACTTTCCGGAAACCGCCCGCCCATCAGCGTGTTCGCGGCCTCCATGGGGCTCTCGAAGTCAGCAGAAACCTCCTCCACCAACGCAAAGAACGCCGCACGACGCTCCTCCCGTGCCGCGTTGATCGCCGCCGCGTTCCCTCTTGGGAATCGGTTGCCGGCCACAGCTCCTCCCAGGATCGCAAACTTTTTGTCCAACTCTTCTAGTTTTGCCGCGATTCCCTCGCCGTGCTCCCGTTGGAAGGCCTCAGCCGCTTCTTCGTGTTCCTGCGCCAAGTCCAGAAGACCCAGCCTTCCCCTCAGCAGAAGACCCTGCATCCAAATCCGCCGGTGTTCCCGCACCCGCTTCCGCCCCGCGGCGTCCAAAGCCGCCGCGTCCAGCACCGCTTTGGTCAAAAGGCCGCGGCCCACATGCCCGAATTTCTCCACCGCGCTAGCCGACTTCTCGTCCGCCTCCTCGAACAATTTTTTCAACACAGCTACTACGGCGCTCTGCGCCGGCGCTGCAAACTTGTTTCCGCCTCCGCCGCCCACAAGGATGTTTGCCGTCCCGACGCTCACGGCCACGACCTGCTTGGTGAAGCCGAGAAGAAACGGCAAAACGCCTTTCATGGATTTGGTCGGTGCGGTGACCGGCAGATCGAACACCTTCTCGGCCACACGGTAAGTCGCCGCCAGGAGGATCCGCTGAGTCGCGTCCTCGAGGGGCGCGGTCGTGTTTCCCGCGTCCGCAGACTTCATGACCCCATGCTTCAATTCCTCGTACATGGAGTTTAGTGAGGCTTTGAGGTTCGGCAGCACCTTGTCGTCCTTCTCCGTAAGTGCCTGCAGGAGGTCTGCGACCACCGGTTGTTGTTCAATCATGTCCTCGAATCTCGATTGCCAGGGGCTTTCGTCATCTTCCGCAGTATCTCCGGCCTCGGCGAAGAAGCTTTTGCTACCTTGAGCGAAGAAGCTTTTGCCACCTTCAGCGAAGAAGCTGTTGGCTAAGGTGGTTATACCCTGCGTGGCGGAGTCTCCCATCTCTTCCATCGTCCTCGCGACGAAGCCGTGTTTCCACGGTCCAATTTCGTGTCCCTCGGCGGTCAGAAAAAAAGCGGCAGCGGCCGCTGCGGAACGAAGAAGCGACGGAGGCATTCTTGGGTTTCCTGTGCTGGTCGGCTTTCGCTTTCGTCTTCAACAAGATGGAGGTAGTACTTAAACTTATCTCCCGAAGTTATAAATGAAGTGCTGAGACTGAGTTGTTTTGGCTTAGTTGTATTCGAGAAAAGGTTGTAACTTAACAACCAAATCCAAATCTATGTATCAGTGGCGAAGTAACTTCTTCTGGCCAGAAGTAAGCGCTAGAAAAACAGGTCTCTGTCTGTGGTTGCGTGGGGTTTTGCTTTCATTTTGGTTTTTTGCGACACAATTACTCTCACCTTTGGAGTTGGGATCCAGTAGAAGTAGATCGAGGTCAACGATTTTGTGGTCACAACGATCATAGCATACGCAGTGGTGATCCGAGACGCGACGCCTTCGATGAAAATGCAAAATCTATGTATAAATTTACTCGGGCGTCGACGATGCACGTAGTATATCTTGGGCAACCGAAACACAGACGCCGGAGTACTTATAGCGTTTGCTCGAGCAGCATGAAATTTTGTTTTTCGCAGAAATTTTGTGCAGGTCCTGCTCCTCCCGGGCATCTAATCGTAATCTGCCTCTGTTCATATTAATCATCCACTGTGTAGGGCATGGCATGATCATCCACCGCAACTACAAGGAAACTCCTGCGGTCGCGATGCAAATGCATTCTGCCAAAAGCAATAAAGAGATTTCTGAGGAGGTTGTAATTGCATCTGCCAACTTCAACAATATACATACAATTATACGATCCCCAGCGCAAGG
>RXOD01006338.1:0-10653 GCA_005223375.1 Amoebophrya sp. AT5.2
GCCCCTGCTGCTACCACTCCTGCCGCTCCCGCCGCTGCTGCTACCACTCCTGCCGCTGCCGCTACTGCTGCATAGAAAAGTAGCTGCTCATCCCAGAACCGCAACCGTCGATGGAGTCGATGCTTTTGCTTTCCGATTCGATAAGCTCATATGACAAAAGGTTATTTTTTGCCGATAGAAATAGATTACGACCTATTCCAAGAAGTACAGCTACAGCTGAAGTCTGGCGGAACCGAGAAATGAAGAACATGAACCGAAGTATCGCGCGTTTTAAAAGTATGACCAATCGATGAACCGGAACACGAACAACCAGAAGGCAGGACCGTCAGCGGCAACATGGTGTTCCTCAGGTCGTGAAAGGGATCAAATTTCAGGCAAGAGGACGTAAAAATTTGGAAAAAAGCACCTGTAATCCTCGTCAGGCACAGCGAACCGACACCGCTGCTTTTTTTGCCTATGCAGCCAGGAGGTCCGCCGGTTCTTTAGACGACTCGATGGATCATAGTACGCCATACGAACACTTCTGACCAATCAAGTTAGCGACTCTTTCCAAGAAAGATTTGCCTTCGATTCGTGTCGGTTCTCGCAGCTCTATGACGGCAGCTACACATGGTACGTCCCTGACTTCAGCGTCTCACGAGGGCTGCTCGTTGCTCCGATGAGTTTCAACCTCTAGTACGTGAGCGGTTCCATCGCGCCGATCGCGGTCGCGACTCTCGATTCTTCGCGTCTGGGTCGATTGTTCGAGGACCGGGTACTATCTGGGCTCGCGACGATCGGGCCTTTGGTCTCGATCAGTCGAATCGGATCCCTCGAATCGCCGACTTCTTTTCCTTTCTGGCAGGAACGACATCAAAGATGACGACCGTGGCCCGGCGGCGGCTGGTGCGTGATCTGAAGAAGCTGCAGGACGACCCGGTTGCCGGCATTTCCGCGGCGCCCCTGATCCCCAGCGACATTTTCCACTGGGGCGCGGTCATCTTCGGGCCGGAGGAGACGCCGTGGGAGGGCGGTGCCTTCCGGCTAAGCGTCAGCTTCACGGAGGAGTTCCCGAACAAGCCGCCGGGGGTGGTCTTCGAGACGAAGATGTTCCACCCAAACGTGTACGCGAACGGGGAAATCTGCCTGGACATCCTTTCGAACCAGTGGTCGCCCGTGTACGATATGTGTACGACATCGCGGCGATCCTCACTTCCATCCAGAGCCTGCTCACGGAGGGGTCTTGTTTGGTCTTGTATTTGACTGGTATTGCGCTCGTATTTCACTCGTATTCGACTTGTAAGTATTTTACTCGTATCGTTCGGGCAGCTGTGTTGTATCTCGTAGGCGATGAAACTGCAGGGATAAAGAAGCGGCTGCTGGCTTCTCTTCGGGGGTTTCAGCTTCAAGCAGTCCCCGCGTTTTGTCGGTGCTGAGTTTGGATGTCGGGTCTTGGTGTATTTTACTTGTATTTTGTCTCGTATTTCATCACATAGACTAGAACGCCCTGCAGGAGATCGGAAGCAAAACCGGAAATGGGTTCTTTCTTCCTTTAACGGGACAGCCGACGCAGGTCGCGCCGGCGCGGTGGGCCAGTGCAGCTGCGACCTCATCCTCGTCATCTGCTGCAAGTTCAGCGTCGTCCTCATCTGCAGCGAGCTCCTCCTTTCTAGACGCGGCGGACGACGAGCAGGACTTCCTTGCGGGAACAGGAGCTGCATCAGAAGGACCACCACTTCCTTCAGCGCCGTCGACGAGTGTCGCTGAAGGAGATGGTACTGACCGAGTCCTCCGAGATGTTGGCACTGTGAGGCCCCCCGCCGCATCTTCACGAAAACATCACGACGACCCGGAGTGCTCGTGTCCCGAGCCATCTGTTCCCCGTCCAGACTCCGCAACTCCAGCAGATCAGGACCCCTCTGCTCTGCTGGAAATGCGGAGTTTGGGCGGGCCGCGCGGGTGTTGCGAGTGCTCGGGCGGCTGTGAGCCGCCGCCGCCCTCGGACGCGAGCGGTTTGTTGCTGGGGGTCGGAGGGTTGGCCGCTGCGGCGGCGGGGAAACACTCCTACGACAAAGGCGGACTCAACTGGCTGCTCCCCAAAAGCATGCAGAAGAAGGGAGGTGGAGCGGAAGCTGCGGGAGACGGCGGACATCTTCCACCGGGCCCGGGTGTCACACCCGCGGGAATGCTCCCACCCGCGGGAATGCTCCCGCCCGCAGGTGTACATGCTCCCGCTGCAATGGCGATTCCGCCCCCACCGTCCCCACCGGCGACGGTGCGGGGACGCCACTCCTCGGCGGCGTCGTCGTTTGCAGAGAATGCACACGACAGGGAACCCAGAGGAGCAGACGACAGTGAACCCGGAGCAGAGCAGGGGCGAGCCGAGGGCCGCGAAGTGAGAACTCCGGAGGAAGGGGAAGCACAAGCATAAAAAGAGCAGCTATTGCTATGTAGAAGAACCGATAGTGGTGTTAGTAGTACCAAAAACGAATGTAGCTATGAAAACCCAACAAGACGACTGGGGCGCTGAGGCGATGACGAGAGTGGAATCTTTGTGAGATGAAAAAGACGGACTCAGCTTCAGATGGTGGCGGATCTTGACCGGCTGTATTCATGTCACGTTCGACGGTGGGAGAGAGTCAGTGGCGCAAGCCACGAGGCTGAGGCAAGAAGACAACACCGACAAATTTTGATGAAATTGCGTTGTACATTTTGGAGACACGACTGTATTCATAGAAGATAAGTACCACTACTTAGCTAGTGGCAGTGGCACTGGCACCAGCTACGAGCTGCTAGATCAGCAGGCACACCATTGCCATTCATGTTCATCAAGAGCCTTTACACTATTTGTTTGTTAGACAGATGCCGACGGCAGAACAACTACTTCTCATGATGCACACCGAGAAGACAACGACGTACGAGATTCAACATTTACATACAACACTTGTTTAAATCTAGATTGACTTTCACGATGAGGATGATTTCCAGATGAGCTTCCTGTACACTGTCACACGACACGTCCAGTAGAATGACCCGCACTTTGTACACCTGTACCTTACGCGCTCACACGAGGACGAGCATTTTATTGGGAACCCTGTACAGTACTCGTGGTTCAGTTTAAGCATGATGATGATTCATTGAAAAAGGACTGGCCGCCCTGTGCTCTCACTGAGGAAGATTTCAGACTGAAACCTTCAGTGAACGGCGAAAGGGTACTACTAACTAGAAGGAGACGGAGCAGGTGTTCCTGGCACGCCATCAAGCCAAATAACGGAGCGGGCGTCTTATGCGTACTACAAATCAATGCCGCTGATGCTGATCATGAAGATCTCCCGTCGTGGATGTTCCACCCTGCTTTCCGGTGGACCGACCCAAACAACTTCCTCCAAATGACCACGGTATATAGGGCGCGCCGGCCCAGAGCCTTTCAAGCAGTATTCGCTTCTGATACATTATATCGATTTGCGATCAGCCAAGGCCAACGTTAAGTAACGCCGCACAAGTCAACAAACTTTATTAAGTAAGTAAAAAAAATAATCACAAACAACAACACAAACGAACCCCATCCAAAAATGAAGATGCTACACCCGCCATTGCAGCTTCGTTACGTTCGTAATCCGGCTCAAGGCTGCCGCCGGATGTCAAAATCCCTCGCGCCAGAGCTCGCGGTTTTTTCCACCAGTAGGTCTTTCGGGCAAGTCCGAGCCTTTGTGGCTGCTCCGATAGCAAGCAGCAGCGGCAGTCCGCCGAGTTCGTCCGCGACTGTTTGCCGCTTCCGCCCGCCGCCGACCCCGGGAACTGCGTCGACTTGTACTACAAGTGCAACGGCAACAAGTACTACAACTACAAGTGCGAATATGAAGTCGAAGATGACGAACTATTCGTACCCGAGCGGCCACCCAGAAACTTCGAGGCCGTGGTCTTCAGCGAAAGGAGTTCAGGCCGCCCGCGCGCTCGCGGGTGAGATCAAACAGAACCTCGAACGGGATTCGGAGTTCCTCTCCTTCGCGGCCCTGAAGTCCCCGACCACTTTCCCCCGCCTCATGGCGCGGGCTCGCGAGCTAGTGTTGAACCCACCTCCTGAGCAGGTGGAGCACGATGCGGCGCTGCTCGACGTGTACTACTGGCTGTGCAAGTCGCTGGTGGCCTCCCCGACCCCGCTCGACCCGGACGTGATGCTCGCGTACTCGAAGGTGCTCGTGCGCGTCACCGAGCGCCTGCTCCATCCGGATCATGAACATCTTCAAACGGTAACGGACGGCGTTGTAAAAACAACTTCTACAAGCTGTACAGCCCCCGCGGCCTTGATGCCTCCGGTAATATTAACCGTGCACCGCGTGTTGCGCTGCTTTCTGCTCGCACACAACCAGCGGCGGCTGGAGATGGGCTTCCCCGAGGCGGTAAGCGGAAACACGTTAGCGCAACAGGCGTTCCGCAACGTTTCTGAGTTGATGGGGAGAAAGTCAAAGTGCTCGGCACTCACGCTGGACGCGCTTTCGGTTTTGTTGCCGTGCTTCACGTCGCGCCGCGCCGTGGAGAATGTGTACGAGGCGTACGGAGGATTGTTCGACAAAGTGGCGCGCGGCCGCCTGCTGCGCCAGCACCAGAAGATCTCGGACGACGTCGCGTTGCAGAGGTGGGTGCCCTACATCCTGCACGCCTACGCGCAGATGCTCAAGGCAATTCGCCGGACAGATGTTGAGCAAACAGTAACCGCAAGCACGCCGGTGCTTGGGCAGCAGCAGGCGTCGGATGAATGCCAGGACGATATTACCCCTACGACTACCTCCCTGAGTCCAATGAAGACGTCCGTGGAGCTGTACGAAAACGTTTTCCGCAGTCTCCTAGTTTTAGTCCATTCCACAATTGACAGGATGGACTACGCGCACTTAGCGGTTTTGGCGCTGAGCGTCCGCCTGAGCAACGTTGTTGATTTGCCTTTTTGGGAAGGCATCGGGAAGGTGGTGCGGGCAAAGGCCAACGACCCCGGGGCCTTCCCAGCGCGCTCCCTGGGCACGCTGGCCACCGCGTTTTCCACATCACCAGCAACCGCGGCAACCGGTCAGCGGCGCACAACTTCTTGCACTTCTTCTCGCGGAGAAGGTTCTTCCTGTTCTTCTGCTCGCGCTGCCCAGGAGGGGGTGCTGCAAGAGCTGGTTTTGTTTCTGGAAAACGTGTTTTTCGAGCGGTTTTGCGAGCTGTCCTACCACGAAATAACCCACCTGGCCGAGGCCATCCCCGTCGACCGCCACAAACGGCGGCTGCTGTGCGAGAAAATTCTGGATTCCTCCTACCTCTTTCCGCCGACCTACCTGGTGTCCTTGTTCCAAGCACTGAAAAGGTGGCCGGAACACCGGGAGCTCGGAGCTGCAGCCGGAGCAAGAACATTATGTTCGGGAGAGCAGGATCTGGAGGCCGCTGCAGGTTGTACTAGCCAGGGCCAGCACGTCACCGAGAGCTATTACCTAAAAGCCCGCAGCATGCTGGCGCGGCAGCTGAGTGTGAAATCGCGCTACTTCAAGACGCACGACATCGAGCGGATCCTGAAAAACTGCGCCGAGCTGGTGGTGGGAGGTTTGCACTTGAGCCTGCAGCGTGAGCTGATGCGCAGGGTCCGCGATTTCACACCCGCTGAGGTGCGGAGATTCGCCGTGGCGCTCCGACAAAAACAACACTGCAAGGAGTGGTTCAGACCGGAAGACTTCGTCTAATCGATGTCCGATGGATGGGGAAGATGCTTGGGACTTGTCGTGGAAAAATGCTGCAAAAGCAAATGCATTGTGCTGTGTATATTCGGTAGTCAAAGTACAGGCCGCGGCAGGGGCGGACGTTCTTTATTTCACGCCAAATAAACTCGCAGATAGATCTTGTTCTGACTGCTCAGATGGTGGCGATGAAATTTTTGGTGTTGCTGTTGCATTCCTTGGTGTCGGTTATGAATCCATGCATCGCTTGGTTCCCTAATGAAGCAGATCAATCATTCTGTCGGTTCTGTACTTGTCTGTGTCACAATCACTCAGACCGTGGTGATGGTCCCGACTGGAAGCGCTGTCGCAGCACTGTAACCCGTATCCCCACCTTGTAGTACTGCGCTACTACATTCATAGTGTACGTCCATGCCCCCTTCCCTGTCTAAGTCAGCCGCTCGGAATTCTTATGTATGAATGAGAAGTAGATTCAGTCGCTGAAAAAAGTGTTTTGTTGGGAGGTAAATACTTACCTACTTCCTTCTTCTAGCAGCATATGCATACCTTTTCCGTGAGCTACAGTAAAGTACTCGTAGGCAGAACAACATCATCGATTAAGTGAGCATCAGCTGCATGATCCTGATCATTCCCATCATTCATCGCTCCGCGCGACATCAGTCACCTAGTACGACAACCGTAGCTAGGTGATGTCGCGCGAGGACAACGAAGCACGACTCTCTGAATAATGTAGCGGTAGCCAGCAAGGATGGCGGGCGTGAAGCTGGGGGCTTTGAATGATTGGCTTGACGGCAGCCAGGAGTGCATCCAGCCACTGCTTACTGGAAAAAGCTCGTCTTCATCTTCGCTGAAGGTGAGTACGAGCAATGCGAGCAATGCCCGGGGTGTCCGCGATTTCAGTCGCGGCATCGCGACGGAGAAGGCGGATTTGATCAAGACCAGGCCGGCGGCTCCTTCTAGTTCATCTACTTCAGCGCAGGGGGCCACGACATCTTCAAGCGGGCGGAAAACGAAGGCGGAGGTCGCGGTGAGCGATTGCCTCGCGTGTTCCGGTTGCGTCACGTCCGCGGAGGCCGTCGTGCTGGAGACGCCCGGCTTCGACCAGTTTCTGGAGATGCTGGGGAATAAGAATGGGGAGCACCACGTGGTCGTTTCCGTGTCTCCCGAGTCGCTGGTGAATCTGCACTTGAGGTGGAACCAACACGGCACGCTCGTGGAGACGCTCGGAAAACTGGAATCCCTGTTCATGTTCTACGCCAGCGTGCCGGTCACCGTGACGGACTGCGGCATCGCGCACGCCGTCTACCTGCGGGAGGTGCTCGCAGAAATCGCCGACAGCTACGAAGAAGTTGTCCGGAGAACTACGACGAAGACAAGTCCAGCCGAGGACAACTATTTGGATGATGATGTTGATGTTGAACAAGTAGAGGAACAGAAGGCGAATAATGGGAGGTCTGCTCCTGCTGCTCCAGGTCATGCACAACTTCGGACGATCGTCGAGGCCTTCGACGCGCGCGTGGAGGAAGAATCCAAAAGCCGGCAAATGATAGCCAAAGTAGCTGCCCAGCGCGGTACGGGTAACAAGCAGCGCCCCGTTGTGGCAAGCTACTGCCCCGGGTGGACGCGGTATGCGGAGAAGGTGGCGCCGCCCGGCATCGCGCCCTACCTTTCCGCGGTGCGCAACCCACTGGTGATTCAGGGCCACCTCGCCAAGACCCTCCTCAAAAAGTGCGAGTTCTTGAAGTGGTACCGAAGCTGCTTCCGATTTTCAATGCCGTCGATTTCAAACCACTTCGATTTCAAAGAACCGCCCAGAAGTTCTTTCGTGAACGGCAAAGGGCGATCCTCGCCAAAGAACGTGAAGCACGTGGTGATCGCGCCTTGCCTGGATCGAAAAATCGAGACCATGCGGCCAGAATGGCGGGGGACGCTCGACCTTGTCTTCCCCACCAACGAACTCGAGCGATTTCTCGAACCTGCCGCACTGCCCACACCGCTGGCAGCGGCGGTTGCCGCCTTCAGTCAAGCAGGGGGCGAAAGCAAAATTAAAGCGCGCAGTAGAACGACATCAAAACAGAAGCCTCATGACAACTTTTCGTCGTCTGCCTCCAAAGGGCAGGATGAATTTGAAGACCACGACCGGACGAGAATCGCGCTCGTGCAGCACCTCTCTCGAATACCCAACGGCTCCAAATTGCCTGTGGCGGAAGATCATGAAAACGTTGGCGCTTCTGGAGCGGGGCATCAACTACTGGAGGAGACGACGGCGAAGAATTCGAAACTGCGACAAAGGCAAGGCTCTTCCTCTGGCTTCTTGCGTGCGCTCTGGAGTACCGCGACGACCGCTTTCGCAGCGCTGCGGGGGGCTAGTCCTAGTACGTCGTGTCAGAATCCCTCATCAGACGAGAAGATCAAAGTAGATGTTGACGATGAAGCAGATCCCGTCCTAAACGCGCAGCGCGCGGTCTTTGCGGCGCTCGAGGTAAGACCGGTGTTCGACGTTGCGGGGTTTCCCCTCACCGCGGTGCGGAAGCACCTCGGCGTCGACGAAGCGCTGCGGTTGCTGGCGCGCGAAGACTACTTCCCCCTGCTCCGCCCAACCGACCCGCTGCTCGCGCAAGCCGGACCCTGGATGCGCGCCTCGGGGTACCGACACATACAAAACGTCATCACGCGATTGACAGCGATCAGCGCGGCGGGGCGCATGACGGCGATCAGCGCGGCGGGGGCAAACAGAGCTGATCGCCTCAATGCGGGGGCGGGCGTCGAGCAGGAGCCGGAGGAGGGCGTCGTCGAGAGGAAGAGGAAGATGTCGACGGGGCAAGAACAAGTGCGGCGCAACAAAAATGAAAATAGCCTCGGTTTCGTGGACGTGGCTGCGTGCCCGGGTGGATGCCTGAACGGCGGCGCGCAGATGCGCGTCGCGGGAGGGCTGCCGGCGATGCAAGCGTTCTGGGCGGAACAACCCTTGTTCGGTGGTTCGTCCGAGAACCACCATGACCAAACGTTTATCGCAGACGAAACGTACGAAACCGGGGGGCAAATCCACTACTACAGCTTCCGGCGCGTGGACGGGGGGGATCAGGAAATTGGTGGAGCGGGTGTTGTCATTGCGGGGGACGGTGAACAAAAGAATGATCTTCTGCTCGCACGAGGAAAGGCCGCGCCAACCCTGAATTGGTGACCGATGAAAAAGTGCGCACGTTGTTCGAAGAATTCTTGTATACCGCGGGGGCACTGGTATTTTTACCGACAGCGACAACTACACGTGCTGAAGTTGATCGATCCCGCTCGATTCCCAAGCGACTCCGGCTGCGTCCATTGTGATTATTAGTACATCGATCTCTATCACTATTATCTTTGTCTTTCTTTTTCTCACAAGCAACACCACGGGCACCATCACGCGTCACCATGCGGAGCAGAGGTGCGGACGAAGAAGATGTTTTCAGCTGATCGCCGAGGAAGATGAAGATGTGTTCAGCTGATCGCCGAGGCTCGTTTGCGTCAAATGTCGACAAGGAGACTCGGCGCACTCGTAGGGACAGATGAGAGAGTTCTTGAGCAAACTGGATGAACTGCAGTGGAGGAACCAAGAACGTCGTGGAGCAACTAAAACATCTCCCAACATACAGATACAGTCCTCATAGACAAAAATGTACTAGTCATTGTCATGCGCGACCACGTGGTGTGAAGGTATAAAGTAAGACTGCAAGAAGAACTCAACTTTGCAACATCGACGCGAAGTGCATCGACGCTGATCGCCGGCTCCAGCAGAAGTAGGATTCAAAGAGCAGTAGCCAGCAGTATGTAGTAGAGCGAACGGAGCAGAAGCATGATGCGTCCGGGTTCCCTGCGCGAGCGGTCGCAGTCACCTCCGCGGCTCCTCGGGAGCAATAAGGCTTCCGTGTTGCCGAAAACTGCTCTGACAACAAACCGCAATAACTCGCGGGGGCAGGGCCGTATGAAGATCAAGGGTGGAGCCAAGGTCAAGCAGGATGCGGCCAAGAGCGCTGCGGACCGCGACCGCAGCAGGAGCCAGTTGCGCAGCAAGGTAAAGCGTATATTCTCCCAGCCCGAGTGGAACAGCGACTACGCGCGCAGTCCCCGCCCGCTGTTCGACCCGAGGGACCGGCGGCTGAGCAGCACCTCCAGTGGTACGGCGGCCTCCAGATTTCAGCGCTCCGTCGACGACAAGTTGCGGCTGCTGCGCAAGCTGGAAGGCATTGGCCAGCAGGTGGGGCCTCGTCCACCTGGGGGGTCTGCGGTAGAGCCGAGGTCCGATCGCGACTACGTGTCGAAGTCGATGAAGATGTTGAAAAGCGGCTGCAAAGCCGGCTCGAAGCAGAGCACCACGTCCGCCTCTTCAACCACGAGCCTGTCGCAGTACCTTCCCCCCGGGACCAGAAGACGGCGCGCGGCGAATGGTGCAGGTCAAATTTTGCCGCAGGATTCGGGGTCGGGAGATGAGGGGCAGGGAGATGCGAACCGCCACGAGAGATCCGCACAGATGCTGAAGCGAATGATGCGAAAAGTGCTCACGACGGCGGGCAGGAAGCTCAGTCTGGAGCGGCCGGTCTCCAAGTCGAGCACGTCTTCGGGCGGCGGGGCGGCGGAGAGTCAGAGCAGCAGTAGGAGGACAAATATATTGCGCGACCGCGACGCGTTGATCCGGTCTGGGAAGGAGATGCTGGCGGCCAGTAGAAAACTGGAAAGGAAAGGCCAGCTGTCAGAAGAAGACCGGCAGTACCTGTGCGGGTCGCCGGTGGCCGCCAAGTACCGCTCCATTCTGTCGTCGTCGCCAGAAGAGGAGAACAAAAAGGCGGCGGCGGAGAATGTTGAGAACATAATTGCGCCGGACGAAGATCAAGATGCCGCCAAACGGAGCAAAGTGACTTTTGCAGCGAGTAAAAAAGGGCCAAGCGTCCAGGAGAGTCACGCGAGCGAGCTGCAGCGGCGGCGGGCTGCTGCA
>RXOD01006339.1:0-10649 GCA_005223375.1 Amoebophrya sp. AT5.2
CCCTGATTTCAGAGGCCCTATCATCATTGTAGTCAAGAACGCCTTGACGCAGTCGCCACCTAGTGCAATCCGCCAGCACCCAAGGGGAACCATTCCCATCACGAGGTACAACTTACCACTTTCTCACTTACCATCTGGTCCGACCATAGCACATCCGCAACGCGTACTGGTCGTACTTGGTGGCTCTCTCCCGCTCCTTCCGCCGCTCAATCTGCTGCAACCGCTTCTCGTGGTCCGCCGCATGCCCACGCACCTCGCTCATGCGCCGCGCGAGACGGTGCCTGGAGGCGTGAAACGATGTAGAGACAACGGCCATAAATTCAACAGCCGCGGCTAGGAGCTGTACTTATAGGTGTACTTAACCATGCGCTGGATATTTACTGGTTGATGATGATGATTTACCCAACGACAATAACTGCATCGAAAAATTTTTCTCCACGACCAGCAGTGATTTAAGTATAGCGATTTGCGGAACAGGAAGCGACCGGCACACCGAAGACATCGACACAGACACCGACTAATACCTCCTCACGAAGTCCGGGGTTTTTTCTTCTTCGTCCGGCGGGAGCTCCCATACTTCCTGCTCGCGGCAGCCTGGGGGGAGGAACTGCGGGGGGTCGAAGTGGATGCTGTCCCCCTCCACACGGTTGAAGGCCCAAAACAGCACTATCGTCGCCCCGCTGCTCGCCTCTGCCAACGTCTGTTCCGGGTCCAGCAACCGCCCGTCGCCGGCGTACAGCCGGAAACCTGTTTCGTTGATTCGAAGGTGAAGTCCACCCTGGCTACCAAATTCGATAACCTGCGAATTAATTTCGTCCAGAAGTAGTGGAGTACGCCAGTGGACGGCGAGAGCCGCACGATGCGGAAGGAAAACGGTGAACTTTCTACCTCTTCCGTCCCACTCGCAGCCCCGGGGAAAGATCGCGTCGTGCTGGGATTCGAGGATGTCTTCGAAATCGAGGCAGAGCTCTCTGATCTCCATGCATTGGGGCCGGCAAATAGTCCCCCGCGTGCCCATAAACCTCACGAAACGGACATTCGCCGGCCGTCGCGGGATAAACTCCCGCGGAGGCGGGTGCGGCATCGACCCTCGTCTCGGGCGTTCTTTTTCCTATTAGTGGGATGAAAATTTGGATGACCGTGTTTGTGCCGTGAAAATTTCTCCTGAATAAAACCTGCTGGGGCGACATTCATTTCCCCGTTTCAACATCGGTGCGCAAGAGAGACCCCGAAAACGGCACCTTGCCTTCCCTTCCGTGAACACCCCGAAGACCAAGAAACGCATCACGCCCGATTCCCTGACCGCGCACCGACACACGAGTCCTGATCCAACGGTACGAAACAAATGTGGCGAAAGTAGAAACCCACGAAGTATGATAGGAAGCAACAAAACATGACATCGAAATTGAAACTCAACACGCCCCGCCGCCGCTAGAAAAGAAGCTGGCTTTTTATTGGTGGCCAGTTCACGTCAACTTCTCCACCATGATCTTCAGATCACGCCGTATAATCCTCTTCGTTACTTCGTAAAACGCATTTCTTCATTAGTGCATCTGCGATCAAATTGTCCACGAATCTATGTGCTTGATAGGTGTCACATGCGTTCATTTTTTCAGGCGGTGTGTTCCTATCAGTCGGCGTTTTCGTTCTTCCTTGGGAAGTCTAACTAAAGTATACGAAAATTCACGGCGAGCCTTGATCGACCGCGCCTACTTCTCGCGCCGTTCCCGGCCGAGTTTCCCCGTCCGAGGACTCTTCCGCATCTGCCTCCCCCGCTTTGGTCGCGATCACGAGTACCTCTTCTGTCGGGGTCGTTGTCGTGCCGCCCAGACTTCCTCCCAGAATCTGGTCGTCAACAGCGTCCTTTTCCTTGGAGGACGGGAACGACAAAACATCCCCGTGCACACAGTGACACACGCCCGCAAAAGCCGCAACCAGCAGCGCAGCCACGCAGAAGCGACCAAAAAGATAGACGTCGTGATCGCTCTTGTTGTGTCTGGTAGAAGGAGCCAAGCCAATGGGAGAATCCTTCGGGCCAGTTGGAAGAGGCGCTTTGGAAGGCGCGTCAGGTTTCGAGTTACCTGAAGGAGTCCGTTGATTTGGGTAGTGCTTTACGCATGCACTGACAGCAAAGCTGTACGTAGGTATTGTCCGATTCTCGAAGCGAGGCTATGACGCATGACGTGATGGGTTTGTAATTTATTGATTGTAAACCATTATAGAAAAAAGACCTGCACGCTCCTTCCCGGTAAGCGGATCCTTCTTGAGGGGGAACACCGTCCGCCTTAACTCCGGCGTTAGCTTCATGGAAAGCGTTACGCTCTGCGAAGCGCTTGCGGCCTGAACAGGTAGTGTGGGTCGACACCGTGATTCATTTGACTCAAAGAAGATGAACATACAGGAAAATAAATCCAATGGTCTATAGAATGGAATCAAAATCATGTGATAAATTAGTACCTGGTCTCGCTTTGGAATCTCGGGTGCAAGAACGCTCTGGTGCACCACTCTTGCCTCCGATCCGATGTCAAACAGACCGGACAGCGGGAGCAGCAACAGCAGCGCTCGCGACAGCATTCTGCAACAAGATGGATCAACTCATTTTTAAAGGAGGTTGTTACTTCGCTACACAAGAATACAAAACGAATTTAAGTAGTTCACACAAGCTGTCATGCCTCGGGAAGAGACTCCAATCGGAAGAAGCTGTCATGCTTCCGGTCCAGATGGCTATCAGAAGCCACCACGCATTACTCGCTCTCTTTGGCCTTTTTAACACGCTCGACGCATAACTGCAAGCTTTGACCGACACACTTCTTTTTGAACAGCTGCACAAACCAGAGCCAGAGTGGTTTTTGCACAAGATGAAGATGATTTCAACATAGCTTTCTGGCACCGTAGTTGTTGCACATCTCTCGCACAAGATCGTTCGTGTACTGCTTCGGAAAAAGCACTTCTTGTTTCTTGCTGGTGATGTTGGTTGTTGCGCGCCTCGAAACAGCGTGGCGCATAGACACTACCGATGCACCGCTTCAGTTCGCGATCGCGGTCCTATCGATCAACAGTTCCCCAGTGCGAAGGCGATGACATGGCCTCATGGCTCTACATAGCTACGCCGGCGGCGCGTCCACTTCCATTTCGCCGGAAGGGCCGCCCGCAAGCGCATCTTCATCTTCTCCCTCCGGCGCAGCAGGCTCCTCTCCACTACGACTCCCATCCCCCTCTCCGTCTTCGTTTTCATTCCCCTCATTTCCACCCTCCCCCTCTACTGCCCCTCCCGGGAGATTACACTCCTCCTCCCCGGGCATCTCCCACTGGGAGAGGTTGAGCTCCTCGTGATAGTACGCAGTCTGACCATCGCCCGTGCTGTACCGAATCCAGCCGGGAGGGAGCTTCGCCGCCTCCGGCCGGGTCCATTGCGTCTCGCGCGTTTTTTTGTTGAAGAAGGCTGTGTGTCCGTCCACCTCGTACTCCACCCAGTGCTCCGGCAACTCGTACGCGCAACCTCCTCCTCCGCGCGAGTCTTGACCGGCATCGGCATCGGCCTCCTCCTCGCTCGCCTTCTGGTTGCCTTCGTCCGCTCGCTCAATGCTGCCCTTGTTGGTAATACCAACATCGTCGTGTCCTCCCGGGGACATCTTCTGCGCCTTCGACTCGGTGCCCGTCTCCTCCTGCTCGTGCGCCCTCGTCTCCGTTGAGGTGAGCTCGCTCGGGTGTCGAGGACTGTTCGCGGTCTTGCCGCGCGTTCCGCTCCGCACGTCGCCGACGCGGAAGCCGCGCCCCGCGGAAGAGCCGCCTCCTCTCGCGGTCGGGGTCTTGCGCTCGTTTTTGCGCTCGCTGGGCCGCGCAAACACCTTCTCGCCGCCCTGCTGCTGCACAAACAAACTAAAACTTCCCGGCTTCTTCTTGCTAGTATCGAGATCGCTCTTCTGGCCCTGCCGGCTAGCCGGCCGCGGCGGCCGCGACACCCGGTGGTCCGGATTCTGCTGCCCGTTCGCAACTTGCCACCTGCATGATCGATGTGTTTCCGCCCGATGGATTGCACAAAATTGATTCGAAAAAGTTCTGTACCAATCGCAGCTATGTACCAATCTACTGCTCGAAACAACACATTTCCTGCACGACCTCCGTGACGCATCGATCACATCGAGAAAACTTGCCTCAATCCTATCCACATAAGTCGGTTGCTTTTACTAGAGACCTATAGTTAGTGTTAGAAAATAGCAAAAATATAAGTAGTAAATCAGTACTTGTGTTCGCTGCTCTGGTGGAAGTTGTAGTGCATGTTGTGGAGTCTCGCCGTGTCCACCTCTCCCTCCTCGAACGCGCGCCGCGTCTCGTCCACGCGCGGCACTTGGTACCGTGGTACTTGGCCCTGGATACCGAGACGATCACCGCCCTTGAAATGATCTCCGCCTCGAGAAGTTGTAGAGTAAGGCCCGGGCCGCGCGGAAGTAGAGTTCGGTTGCTTTCCACCGCTCTGCAGAGGCAGGGCCGACTGCGCGCCGCCGACGTGCACGTAGGGGTTGTTGCCCCGTCCCTTGCCTTTGCTGCCTTTGTTCGTCGGGGGCGCTGCAGTGGATCCGTGAGTGGAGGTGGGCCCTCCGCCGTCGCCGTGAGCGTAATTGTGGTCGGAGGATGGTGGAAAATAAGCCGAGGCAGCCGATGACCCCTGGTGGCCCTTACCGCCCTTGTGCGTCGTCGCTCCCGGGGCCGCCTGATGATGACCCTTGTGCGTCGTCGCTCCCGGGGCCCCGACAGGTGCGGACGACTGCCCCAACAGGTGCGGATTCTTGCTGCCCGAGAATTTTTCGCCCTTGCCCACACTGCTCTGGTGCGACTTGTTCTTGCTGACGGAACTGCTGTTGCTGTTACTGCCTGGGCCCGGCGCCGCGTGGTCGAAGCTGTTGCTTTTGCTGCCTGCGCCCTTCAGCATCCCACCGCCCTTCGTCCCCGCGGAATGAAACGCCCCCTTAGAAGGTCCGTTTTTGTCCGACTGGCCGTTCTTGTTCCAAGCAGGGTTTGCTCCTTTATTTCCTTTACCGCCGGCATTGCTGTTTCCCTTCGTCCCAGCGTTCGCACCCCCGGGAACAACCTCCGCAAGGGCGCCCGAGGCCTGGGCCGCCGCCAACACCTTCAGCGCCTCCTGGACGTCCATGGCGCTCGGACCCGGAGCTGGGGCAGCCGCGTTCGTGGAGGAAGCTCCCGTCTGGTTCCAAGAGTGCTGGTCCGGATGGTGCGCGCCGCCCTTCCAACCTACTTGGTGCCCCGCGGACCCCGCAGACCACCCTTCCCCGTTCCACGCCATCGATGCAGGCCGAGTCCGACGATTCAAGGTTCTTGTAGTTTAGTTCGGTGCGTGTGGCGGTGCGATTTCGCGATCGATTTCGATTTAACCGGGTCAGTAAATGGACCGGCGCGAGCAGAAGAAAAAAGATTCGAAGACAGTGAGATGTCTATCGCTTCTGATGGCTCAGTCGGGCCGAGAGGTTGAGACTCCGTGGGAAAGAATCACCTGCGCCTGCAAAGAAATTCCGACTCAGCCGCGCGCGCAAAGAAATGCCGACTCAGCCGCGGGTCTGACAAAGAAACGCCGACTCAGCTGCGGCTGCAAAGGATTCGACCGAGACGTCGGGGACGCATGACCGGTATCCTGGGAAAAAAACCAAAAAAATCTACTTCGCCAGCAGTGGTTGATGGCAGTCAGTCGTCAGTTGGTTGTTCTCGGTTTGGACTGGGTGTGGAGGCGACAGAAACGCCGCTGTCCGTGGAGTGAGAATATACGTGGCGTTGCGGGTGAGCGCAGATGGTGACAATTGACAGCGGCTTGTTTGCTTCAAGTCCGACAGCGAGCGAAACCTTAGGCGAGGAAGCAAGCCATCATTCCGTGCTCGACTCCTCGAGAATGTTCGATAACGATAACCCGCGCCAGCGACAATCGATGGTCTTCGGGTGATTATACCTATGGCTATGTAGATACGCAGCTGTAACTAGAAGATCGATAAAAATGTTTTGGAGGTGTAATCTTCAACCCAAACGCCTGCTGGCTACATATCAGATGTCGTTTGATTCGATAGTTTGGACCATCTGGTATGATCCATCGATTTTCTTTGACTGCGGTCGCGCGGGTGAGACACGTGGTCGGGGGCCACGTGGCAGGTGCTTTATTTTCGGGAAACACATGTGATTATTTCAGGACCAAGGCAGGTGGGAACAACATGCGGGCTGGGTTCTTTTCTGGGAGATGAAAAGTGGTTTCGTTTTCGGATTACTCAGTTGTCAGGCGGTCGTATGCACAACTACTTCATCTCGCTCAGAACATAGACGGGAGAGGAGACACCGGCGGTGCCTTGTTTCTCGCGATGGGGGAAATAAGGCGAGTGCAACATGTCACATCGGAGGACGGCGGCCAGCTCGCCTGGGTGCTGTCGGTCGGGACACAGGCGCGCGGATAGGCAACTGTGTTTGGGCTCAAAACTCGACAACATCCTACTACACCAGATTCTGGCCAGCTCAACGTGAAAAGAGCAGAATCTTGCATGAAAAGGACAGAACATTGGGCATTTTGCTTTTGTGATCTTCCATCCGAAGCTACTTTTATCCACCACCTTTCGCAATTGCATGATCGTAATTTCGACTTCAAGGTTCAAGCTTCGGCGCGCTGATCGGTTCATTATAAATCAACACACAATTGTTCTTGCAGACGCTCGACTCCGCGTCGTCTGCTCTGCGTTGAGGGAGCAATTTGCGTTTGGAAAGCGGCGACAACTGGCCGCGTCTCCGACGAAAATGCGACGACACAAGTGCCGCGCGCGATGAGCATCCAATACAGTCTCAGCCATCGATATATCCAAATCTCGATTCCAATGGCACCGGTCGCAATATTGACTCTAGCACTTCCTCTCTCTGCCCATCCAAATAAAACACTCTCCACCCCGTGCCCATCCTCGCGTCCTCCACTACAAATCGCTAACAACCAGCGCCATCCCTAAATCAATCCTCTGGGCCAGCACATAGCTTACCTCTTCGCGGGATCTTCGCCCATGTGTGTGAACAGTTTCTCCAGGATTTTTTTCGTTTCTTCCGCCCCCCCAACCCCATGATCCCCTCCTCCTTGAAACGCGAACGCCAGACTGGGGAACTGCGCCTTCACGAACTCGCACGTCTGGTAGTTGTAGTACCCGTGCTCCTTCGCCTCCAGCACGCGCTCGTACGTTTTTTGGGGAATTTCGGACAGCTTCGCCAGGCACTCCGCGGGCCGCCAGTCCGGGTTGATGCTCAGCACTAATGGAGTTTCGAAAGTTTTCGGAAGTTTCTCATACGCGCTGAAGATCTTCGTGATGGTCTCGGCACAGAGCTGGATCTCGGATTCGATGTACGGCGGGTTCGCAATCACCGTAAAAAAACTTCTGTTGCCGCCCTGCTCCGCAGCTGATTTACTGCTCTCGGTCTGGTGACAAATCGGCTTCAGCCGCTTCGCGGCCGGCGAGCTGCAGCCAGCTTCTGGATCGGCTTCTGCTGATTTTTTCGCCGCTTCTGTAATCTTCATAGCAGAACCCGTGAGCCGCTTGATCTCGGAAGCCCAGTCCACGTCGTAGAGACTGCCCAAACTCCCGAACAGCCGGTCCAAGGAGAACGGGCTGCAGTAGGACCGGAGTGTGTGGTTGAAGGGACTCGCGTAGGCCTCGATCTGGCCGTTGAGGTTTTGTCGCACGTACTGGTACACGGCGGGCCCGAACCCCCAATACAGGCTCCCGCTCGCGACCAGGTACGCGAAGGCCGTGATCAGCAGGAAATGATCGGCAGATACGAGTAGAGGTGCTTGAATCATGCCGTTGATGTTTTGTGCGCAAGTTTGGAGCAAGGCTTCGTACTTCTCCTTGCTCAGGGAGAGCTTGAGGTTCGCGAGGCCCTGGTGGTTTCGGCAGGCAGCGGACAACTGGTAGGAAACGAGCGGCTTTTGCTTCTTCACGACCTCGACGCGCTCGCACAGAGTGCCTAAAAGCGCCAGCGCCTGCCGCACCCGCGCCGCCAGCCTCTGCTGGCTTTTATCGTTTTTCATAGTACCCGGCGTTTGGCCCCTTCCGTCCTTGCTACTGCTTGCCAGCACGCCGGCCGCATCGCTTCCGGAGTGACTTCGCCGTTTGATTTCCGCATGGGGAAAATTATAAGCCCTGTCTGGATTCCGATTCTCCACACTGACGTCGTCCGACAAGAGGCGGACGGATTGCGGCGGGGGCAGAAGCCCGCCGTCTGACCCGCTGCCGTCGGCCATCAGCCCCGGCACCGAGCCGTGCCGCGGCCGCTTCAGACTACCCTTCGGCGAACAGTCCTCCGACAACAGGCGAACGCGCGGCCCCGGGCTCGAAGGTGGACTCCTACTCGCAGTCTTTCCCGCCGCCGGCTCCACCCCCGCGGGCCCAGAGGTACCGCTTGCTGGCTGATCGCCGCGACATATTTTTCCGCTTCCGTTGCCGGGATGAAGCTGAGGAACTTTCGGCGAGCCTGCTGATTTATTTTCGCCGCGTTTGTTTGCATCAGATGAGTCCGAGTCGCTTTCAGGGTGTACGCGCGGCAAGGAACCGCGACGGGAGGAGGAGATCAGTTCTCCCGCGCGCCGCACTCGCCACCGGCTCAGCCGCATCAGCACCGCTTCGGGCGTCTCGGGCGCCGACGAAGGCTCTTTCGACGTCGAAGGCGAGTAGCTGTTCTTAGAGCTGTTCTTAGAGCTTAGAGCCAGGCTGCTTTTGGTGGACAGCTGTCGTGTCTCCTGTCCGAGCGGTTGCGGCCCCTCCGACACCGCGTTTGTTGTTGTCTGGGGACCATGTGCCGCCGCCAGCGCCGGCGACGAAGGCATGCTTGCCGACGGTGCAGCAGCTGTCCTCTCGTCCGCGTTCGCTTTTTCCTTTCGTTTGCCCTTCCCCTCCCCCCTCCCAGCCCTTCCAGCAGAGCCCGTCGACCCGCTAACTGTTTTTTTCCGACCCATCGATTTTTCCACCACTCCTGGTTTGAAGCACTGCACTAGCTGGAGAATGCTTTGCGCCTGAATCGGATGAGGCCGCCCGCTGGGCAACCGGTTGAAGCCTCGCGGCGGGCGGAACATCCCCTGCTCGTTCTGCAGCACGGCGGCGAGTTTTTGGATCCGCTGCGCCTGTTCGCGCCGGCTGACCAGCGGCGCAGCCGCGCTCTGCTGCTGTTGCTGGGAGGCGATGAAAACGGTACTACTACTATCATGCGTCGTTGCCGGCGTCGCGGTTGTTTCCTCCGACAGCTGCATATCAGGGGCTTGCGCGCGACCGGAGGAGGGGGGCACGACGAGGCCTTTCGACGTCGGCTCCACCTCCGCAATGTCGGCCTCCTCCGCGAGGACGGCGGCTGCGCTTGCGCTCGCGCGCGCCGCTTCACGAGCCGCTTCGTCGGGCAGGAAGCAGCAAAGTTCCGGCGGCACCGGGAGCTCCTTCTCCTGCAGCTCGAAGAGCATCTTCCGCACCACGTCGTGGAACGGCACCTTCACGTTGCGGGCCGACACGTAGAAGCGGGAAAAAATGTTCGAGAGCTCGTACTTGCATTGGTCGAACTTCCGGCGGCTCAGGCCCGCGACCGACTCCTGCTGGAGCACGGCGTCGAAGAACACAACGCGAAAAAGCAGGTAGCGAGCAGCCTCCGCGATGGAAGATTCCACCAGCTGCAAGAGCCCGCTCGGCGGTAAGGGCGGGCGCTCCGACATCGCGATCGCTTTGCAGGAGTGTGGGATTTCAGTATTGGGTAGCTCGCGTTTAATATTTGTTGCTGACTGGTCTGGCACTAAAGGTAATAGCAAAATAAGCGAGTGCTGCTGATCACCTGCGGTTTTCAAATACAGTTAATATGCAACCTTTCATGCTTGGTGTGCAGAACATCCATTCACGTAGGATAGATACCGAAGACCTCCATGGTGCAAGAAAAAATTTCGCAAGTAAAGATCACACGGAGATAAGTACGATCCAGAAAAATGGATCCCAACAAAGTGCGAGGAGACAACCTGGACCAAAGTTGGAGCAGCACGACGTCAGCAAAGCGCACGCACAGCGGTTTCGTTCGCCGATTTTTTTATTTCCGCGGCAGCTACAGCCAGCATTGCCTTTCTGAGTCGGTTACTTCTGCTTCATCCATGTCGCCACGTGCTTCGCTTCTGTGGGCCTCAGGAGTCTCTTTGCAAGGTAGGTTTAGTACCGCGCCAGGGATATTACCTCCCCAGCGCACCAGTACTCCATGCACACACGTGCTTCGCTTCTCCCGCGTGGTTTCGTTATACTTGTGCGCGCCCTGTGCGCGGGCCCATTGGGGGCCCGCGGGGCACAGGCTTTCGCTAAAATGAAGGAAATGCTGGATATCAGTGGGCGTCATTGTGTAGCTGGACTGCGCAAAGCCAGCGCGCGCGCAATTCTTTCGCTTGCGATGGCAATTCGCAGGCGGAACCTGCGGGCGGAATTCGCGACCGAAATGCGCGAGCACAATGCGCGCGCGCAAATAATTCGCGACCGGGCGCAAGTCGCAAGGCACGCGCAACTTACCGACCTACCCGCTCGCTCGGTCGTCGCCAGCCGCGCGGAGTGCGTAGGAGTCAATGGGCATGGAATGCGTCAGCATTGTAAATCATGGCCGCAATGCGCGCG
>RXOD01006340.1:0-10642 GCA_005223375.1 Amoebophrya sp. AT5.2
GCAGCCACGAGGCGCCAACGCTGAAACATCCACCCACCCCGTCGATATCCCTAACAACTCGATATCCCTTAGCAGCCACGATATCCCTTAGCAGCCACGAAATTTTATTATGCCACCCCGTCGATTATCCCTTAGCAGCCAGCGAGGCGCCCTATGGAAATTTTATTATGCTACAAGGGTTCGGATTCCACCTCCTGTGGCGAGCCATCGGACCAAGACCTCAGGCCGGCTGCTACTCTCTCAGTACAGTGCTCGTTTATTTTCATCAGTGCCTTCTACAACTTATGGATCCTCATCCTCAAAATCGGCCTGAGTTTTATCTTCATCGATGCCGGGTCCTTAAAGGGGATCGCTGTCCGAGTAGTCCTCGTCAACGACGCACGCATACGCCTCGACGCAAGTCGCGCCGCGGTTGCCCATCGTCACTGGCACTGGGATCCAGACATTTGCCGCGTGGGCAAGAGAGATAGTATTCCTGAAAAATGCGTCGGGATCGTTGTCTTCCAGCCGGAAATCGAGGGATCTGACGTCGGCAAAGTCACGCAAGTGTTTGTTGTTCGGCGCGTTGTTGAATACGTCGCCCGCGGCCTTTGCCCAAATCGTGTATTCCTTCCCCTCAACCGTTTGGCGCGCTGGAAAATCAGCCCAGGTCAGTGCGGGCGTGTACCTGTAGTTTTCGGCTTCGTAGATCGATCTAATACTTATATAGGGCGTTTCCACCGATTACGATTTGAAGATCCACTGTGGTCGATAAGAAGCCTCCACGTCCATCGTGGATTTTTTCAATTGGTCGTGACATATTGGCACGGTGGAGCGTGTTATCAGCCAACAATTTGATCATCAGCCACTCGAATTCCGCTACCAATAAATCGGCAAACTTTTGATTAGTACTTGTATGAGTTCTTTTTCCAGTGATTTCTGAAGTCGTCGCTTTCGGATTTCGCCACCGGCGCGAGAGTGACAGACTTGTCGCCTGGTCCGTCCGCGCACTCATATATGTGGTACCACCCGCATTGCACTCTCGAGTCCTTAACAGCGGGACCTTCAGCGATCCAGACGGAGATTTTTCCATTCTGCGACGCCCATTGGTCGAACCGGAACCCCTCCGCCTCCGGGCCGTCTGATATGGCTCCATACTTGTGCACCAGTGTGATTTGTTTCGCTTTCGTGGTGGTGCTGTACTTGTTGTCCTGATTGTCGAGATCAATTTCGGCCCACAGCTGATCCAAGTCGTTGCCGCCGAAGCAAAGATACCGCGAAACCTCCGCGTCGTCTCTTCTGACGGGACGCGCATCGGCTCTCCCGAGCACGTCCTTGAGAACGCGCGCTCCGTAAGGGTCCTTAGATCGAAGATTCGGCCCTTTTCCGTAAGAACGGTAGCTGCCAGGGTATGTACTCAGCTGGCCCAAAGTCTTGCCCTTCAACTGGATGGCTTTTTCGTTGAACACCTTCGGATACGAGCGCGTCCGGTCCTTTTCCTTCGCCCACCGGCAAAAATGGCTTGAGTCGTCTTTGTCGACGATGGCGCAGTCGCACTCCGGCACGTCGCAGTCAAATTTTTCGGCGGGCTCGCACTCCTTGCCGCCATTCCTTGGCTGATGCTTGACCTTTTTTTTCCGCATCCCCTGCACGAGACCCGTCCCGCAATCCGGGCATTTCACTACTTCTTCGTAGACAAAATCGCCGCCATCCTTCTCGTAGTCACAGTCCTCCTTTGGGAAAATGTCCGGGAAGTCCACTGGACAGTCGAGCGGTAGGTCTGGCAGTTGTTCATGTTTGTCTTTGTAGTGCTCTACTAGCTCTTTCATGCTTTAGAAAGATCCAGATTGTTAATTCAGCCCCGTCTAATTCACTACGAATACGTATCTGAATTCGCAGGAAATTTGTGGCCGTAGCTCGAGCTTTTCGGAAGTGATAGGGTTGGAATCTAGTTGGAGAAGCTGCCTCGGAAATGAACTAGATGCGTCAGTAGCTATGCGCGTGTTTTGTTGTAGGATGCGCGCCCCCCCACACACTGGTGATGTTGATTCAGATACAGAGCAATTATCTACGGCATGGCAAGTTACATACTCGCTATCGCACAGCTACCGGCACGCACACGATTTCAGTTTGGCGGATCGCGATCTTTGCACGAACGTCGAAGGGGAACGCGCGCTGTTGCCAGCACAATTGCACACATTAGCACCTGCATTCAGAAAAGAATGCGCATACTTCACACTGGTACTGTCGAGATGGCCAGCCTTTCACGATGAAACTGCTTGCGTTTCTGAAGGTCCGGAGTATCCAGCAAGGCTTTTGAAGTGCGTTCAGATGTTGGCACCGCGAATCACGATCGGCCGCAATGCTCCGAATTTGAAGTCTTTTCGGCGTTGGAGGTCGGTCTTAGGGTATGACAGCGATGCAGCAAGAGAACTTCACGTAGATCAAAGTCAGTGAAAGACAAGAAAAAAGATATCGCACTCGACGCGCTCACGTCTTGCTCATGAATGACATTGCTATCGCCAGAGTTTCCGTCTTAGTGCCTAGAACGAGTGCGGCTACGTCGGTCTCGGTGGTATCCTAATCAGAAGTTTTCAAGTCGAGGCCCAGGGTACGCACAAGCTGAGAGCTATTGCCTCGCCGCTGATTTATATTTATTCGAAACACAATTACATGCAAAGTAGTCGTGGGTGCTGTGGTTGTCTAGTGCTCCTCGGCGGAAAAGATACTTATCATCAAGACTTTCTTCAATTGTTCCGCCCGGATCGTGTGGCCTCGTTTTTCCAGTCGCGGCTATATTTCAATGAACGACTCTGATTCGATGGACGACGAGGGGAAACAAGAAGAAACTTGCTGCACAATGACGAAGGTAGTCTTAAAGTGCCAGAACTGTCCCCGGCTCCAATTTATCTTTCTGCCGTCATTCTTAGATGTATGGACTCCGCTTTCCGGTCCCCCATCACAATGAAGCAGTCGCGCCAAAAGCTTCGCTTTCGCAGCCAAGCGATGCTGCCTCCGCAGGAGCTTTATCTCGCCATCAATTTGCTTCCGTCCTTGTTTAAATTGGTGCCAGTTCCTTCTACGGCGCGAGGACGAGCTCGTCCTCGCCGTCCCACCCGATGTTTGCCATGTAGTCATCCATGTCCATGTCGGCGTCGAAATTCCAATCGACCTGGTCCTCGCTAACAAATTCCACCACGTCCGTTGCTGCCCGCATCGCCTCGTCTGCGTTGGCGTCCGCGTAAGTTTCGGTCAGGCTTGTCGTTTTGCCGAATGTCTCGGCTTCCGCTTTGATCGCCAGCAGCTTATCGATCTTCGCCGCGTCGTCGAAATCCGTGCTCTTCATGGTGCCGGCCACGTTGTTATACAGGCGCTGGCCGAATGTAGAAAGGACGGCGTAACGAGTGGGAAAATGGTGAAGCAAATGGGCAAGAAGTAAGTAGGTTTGTCCGGATGGGTTTCTTTCAGCTGAAAAAATCGGCAGTGCTTTTAATTCGTGAGCCAACGGCCAAGAGGCCTGGATTGGCCGAAGGCTCAGACGCAACCATTGGTGCTCCCTGGATCTAGAATCGCGATTAGCAATGTCAAACGCAAACACTACCGAATCAAAGAGCTTTTTGCCCCCCCGCTGCGGGATCGCTCGGGAAGCCAGCGGGAAATGCTGGGGCGAGGGGCAGGGGAAGTGCGTCGTCTGCTGGTCTGCTAAGCAATGTTGAAAAATATCACTACAAGCTGCACCACCGCGCTGACGCTTGCTTCACCATGATCATTCATTCTAAATGAAATTGTTTTTGTAGATGGGTTTTTTCTCCAGGTGCTGCATCCGCTCGCCGTCCCGGAGCGTTTGGATTGCTTCGTCGCAGAGGTTTGGCAGGACACCATGTCGAAAAACAGCATCTTCGCACTCGATCGTGGCCGTGTACAGATCGCAGACAGTTTCGGGGAAAGCGGACTTGCAGACCAGGTCCGCTTCTTTCACATCGTCCTTCTTTTTTTTGGCCCTCTGGTAAACCATCTCCTCATGCTTGAGCCTCTTCGCCTCGTCGAACTTCGATTTGAAAGCCGTGGCGTTCTTGAATGCCGCCCGGATCGTTTTGCCCTTCAGCTGTAGTAAACAGGAAATCGCGCGAGCATCGATTTTCGACTTCGTGACGCAGTAAGCGGGAAACAAAGCAGGCTCCAGACTCAGAGTAAAAATCAAAAAGTCGCAATCTTCGAGACAGCCTATTAAATACGCCCGCGTCTGCTCTATTGAGTTTCTTCTTCCGATCCTTTTCATCTTCGATGAAGAGGACGAGCTCCAGATCGTACGCCTTCACGATGGCTCGCGCGCAGTAGATGATGAGACCGCATTCGCAAGGAGCCTCGTTCTTGACGTCACTCGATCCAATCTGGCGAAGGCGATCGATGGCGGGAAATTTCAGCTCGTCGCGCTTCTTTTTCGTTTCGGCGATGCGGTACTGTGTATGTGTTTTTCGTCTTTTCGATGTCGTTCGCAGAGGCGGGCACAGAAGGTAAATTTAAGATCGAAAACGAAATGACTGCCAAGTAAAGTAAGTACGTACCTCGCGGAAAGCATCCTTGGCGGAGATGACGTCGTCTCTGATCTCATCGAAATCGGCGCCGAATCCGATCGAGGCGAGCATGTTGAACAACCCTGGAACTTTCATGCCCTTGATGACCATGTACTGCAGCAGCGGCCCCTTCACACCAGCGTGCGACGCCACCTGGTTCATGACGATTTTGAGAGGCTTTTGCATTGCCCGAAAGGCTGTCGTCGGCACTTCGAAGTCTTTGTATTTCGTAAGGTCTTTCTCCAGGACGTCGAGAAGCGCCTCGTTCGGATTCTCTTCGATGAGCATCCAGAGCAGCGACCCAGAATCGATTGGGCCGCCGATCAGCTCCTCTGATTTTTCCCAGATCATTGCGGCCGTCCAGTTCCCCTCCTGTTTGCGCAGCCAGGCCAAAAATTTCCCCATCCGCTGCCGCTGGTGCACGCGCGCTTCTTGAACGATGACCTGTGAAATGAATGCAAGAGCAAGTCAGCACTTAACTTTCTAACTCAGTTGCTTTTTCTACTCACGACAAGTCTACCTCTGACTCTGGTGGTCGTAAAGCCAAATCCTGAGTACTTATCATGTGCTATGTCTCGTTGAGACGAGTTTTTGAGAAACATATAAAGTCAAAAAGATGGCACCGCTTCAAACGGCGACAAGATGATTTGTTTGTTCGTGCCCGCTGCCACTTTGAAGAAATCGGTCTCCTTTTTCTTTTGCTGCGGTCCGTGCGTCGCTACCGAAGCAGAAGTGCTCGCCTCCGGCTGATTTCCGGGAGCGGGCACGGCGGCAGGAGTCGAAGTCTGTCCGCCGACCGCAACAACGGCATCCTTTTGCGCCCCCACCTGCGAGATAGAGTCGGCGGGAGAAACTTCAACTTCCGGAGCTGCAGAACCGCCGGCACCGTAGGACCCACGCACGCTTGCAGCCTGTTGCTGGACGGCTTGTTTTTCGACCTCGGTCAGGTTTGTGGTTTGGCCGAAAGCAGCTTCGAGCGACCCAGGAGCAGGCTGCTGCAGTAGCGAGCTGGAGCTGTTGACGTTGGCGCCTCCCTCTTCTGCCAGGTGGCTGACAACGGACGCAGCCGCCCCAGGGTGAGTCGGTCTGTGGAAAACAATTTCGCGAGCTGTATATAGAGCAAAAACTATTTGGACTCAGCATCAAACCAATTCCGCGGCGCAAAGAAAAGGAAAGCCACGAGAAGCACTGGCATAATTACCGTAGATGCTTTAAGTTTAAGATTTGCTTACTCCCCGCTGTGCAGATTGGATTGCTCGCTGCCCATAACCGCCGGCGCGCCGCCACCTCCGTTGGAATTCTCGTCCAGTCCTTGGTCCTCCTCGTCCATGCTGGATTCGTCCTCGTCCATGCCGTCTTGTAATTCCTCGTCGCCGCAAGCTTCGGCGCCCTTCTCGCCTTCGTGCCCGTCCAAGGATTCCATCTTCGGCGCAGGGATATTCTCGCCCTCGTTCACCTCCGACGAGTTGGTCATGGGGGACGGTCTGTTGGGATTTTCGGTTCGCGATTCATGGCGCGAGAATCTCCGCGCAGTTCTCGAAATTTGTGCGATAATTGAAGTCCGAGTCCGTCAGGGTTTCTAGCTTGTTAAGAAGTACCTTTTCGCGGACCCCTCCGGCGATGGTCCTGCGGATCCGGCTCGACTCTCTCGCGGGCGTTTGAGCTCGCTGCCCATCGCTTCTGCGCCAGCTGCGAGTTGCTCGGCGCCGGATACCGTGCACATGGAGGTCAGGAGCGTTGGCGCGTTTTGGTTTTGCAGAGCACGAGGATCGCCTGGGAATGAAAATGCTGAACTCATCTCGGCGGAAGCTAATGAGCAAGTGAATCTTAGATGCGTGGTCCTCAACAGAGTCAAAGCACCATCGCCGACCCAAAGCGCTATGATGTATGTATTGCTACCGGTCGGCGTCGGCGCCGCAGACGCAGCTACGACAGATGCGGATCCGGATGTCGGCGTCTTCATCGGCGCCGCCGCGACTTTCTCAACCTCCCGCTGAAACTTCAAAATCATCTGGTGCGCTTCCAGGGATCTGGCCTTCGGAAACTGGAGTTCCGGCAAGTCTCGCTTCAGCATCAGGCACAGCTTGTAGATGTCCCGCGGTGAGTCACACTTCTCCAGCTGCTTCACCGCCCACTTGTAGTCCGGAAACCCCTTGTACTGCGGCATGGACATCAAAGCCTGGAGGATTTGATTGATTTTTATTTAGGTTGCTGCGGCAGCACTCACAGTAGGCAACGGACATTTTTTTTTAAGTGGAGGACGCACCGCAAGCGCAACACGGCATCATGCAACACGATAATAGATGAGTACCGCGCGCATGTCCGCAACACTCCCTCCAGGAGCGATCTTCAATTTCGCCGCTATGATCTCCGCCACCCAGTACGCGAACGTTTGCAGGAAATGCGAGTCGTTTTTCAAAGGGTGCTCCCCCAGGATCGAAATCATGTACAGCACGTATTTCTCGGCCTCATCAATGCCGCAGGCTTTCTTGATCAGTCGGCCTCCCGTCCACTGCGAAGCGGTTCACGAGAGTGCGAGTGGTTGCACATCGATGAGGATAGCTTTTCTCCATTCACTAACAAAAACTTGAAGCAAGAGCGTAGATCGCAGCAATACCCGCAGCCCTCTCCACTGATTCCGCAGCCCGAGCTTTACCCAGCTGTCGACGACGGTCTTGAAAAATCCATTCACGTACGCCGCAATAGATCCTTTCAGCGTGATTCCTGCAAATGTGGCGGACAGTATTTTTGTTGTTCTTGGATGAGGACGATCACGATGGAACCAACTGCCTCTGTGCCACTTCGTCTTCACATCACAAGAAGCAAGTGCGTACCATCAACGTCGAGACTGCGAGAGCGGAGATTCAGGATCCGTTGGTTGTCCTTCTTCGTTGCGAAATCATTCAGCGCCTTCTGAAATGATTTCCCCTTCGTCGTCGAAATTATGTACTTCACCGCCTCCTCTTTCTCCTCGCCCGTCATCCCATCTGCCCGCGGGGAATCTCCTTCCGCGATCATGGTCGTGGCCATGAATTTTTGCACCATAAGCTTTTGGTTGTCGCCGAACTCCAACTCGAGGACGTCTGCTCTTTTCATGATCTGGGAGATGGATTAGTAACTATTTCGACACAGACTGCGGCGCAAGGGCCTCAAACTTTCTTGAGATGAGATTGAGAGAGAGAGAGGGCAACGACTATCAGAATCAGAAATCGCGGCCGCTTGGGCTAGGACTAGATGACGTTGCTTCTAAAAATAAAACGAAGTACCTGACCAGCGACGTTGTACGTGAGTAGGGACCCCTCCATCGGCGGCAGCGGCTGGGTGTAACCTGCCGCGTTCAATAGCTCGTCGAACTTCACTGCTGCTGCGCTGGCGATGAGCACGCTCATCGGCATGTCTTTGATGGTGGCCGACAAGGAGCCACCCCCCGCCCCGGACGGCATGGCGTTTGCGGCGATTCAAAACTAATGCTAAAGGAGTCAATGCGTATTCACTATTCAGTACTTCTTGTTCGTCTACCTAAGTGCGTCCCTTAAAATCCATGCGATGGCGGTCCGTTTCTATTCCGAGTCTGACACTCTTACTCACAGAAGCAGAAAGCTTTGCTGATATGGTCGCGCACTTCTTCGCTGCGCTTGTAGCAGATCTCGTCTGCGGTCCGCCAAGGAGTCGGCTCGTTGGAGTCTGATCGAAAAAAACCACGAAGAGTCAGCAAGCAGCCGCCAATCAGGTGTGTTCGACCATAGGTTCATAGGAGCCGGATGCCAGTGATCTCGTCTGAAAGACGACGCAATCGAACCACCAGCACGCGTCAGTCATAGAAATTTTTTTGGAGCACTCGCCTGCCGGGGACAGGCCTCGCCGCCCTCAGATCAATATTGCATTTACATGTAGTGTTCTCACTGAGCTCGTTTCTAGTACCAGGCACGTGATCACTGAAGCTCATTGCATTTACTTTGACTGTTGTCGTCTTGGTCTTCGTCAGTCCAAAAATAAATGTTGGGGCGCAATGACACCGCCCTAGGCGCGCAAAAGTTAGTGTTAGCTTAGACTTACTAATGCAGGAGTCTGCAACATCGCAAAACCAAAATGCATCGAGTGCGAGGGAATTAAGGTAAGATAGTTGTATTCATTTTCCAAAATTAGGTTCATGTTGACAACCAGAACCAGACTGGAATAAAACTGATTCATTCGATTAGAAGCGTTCGGCAGCCATCGATCCGCTGATGGTCCGCGACTCATCTGAATGCTGCACCGGATGCACAAGTACTTGGCGTCGCCGCTGGTTTTTGTCAAGGGATGCTTACTGACGCATCAAGCAGCCCTCTCCAGCGCTCCTCTATTCAGCCGCAGCAAGAAGTCTTTCGCCAGCAACTATGGCAGCCGGAAAAAGTTGCTGTCTTCGTCCTCCAACAGCATGACCGTACTTCAGTCTGCCTCCTCGTCCAACCCCAGGAGGTTGTGGTCGTGCTTCGAGTTTCCTTTCGCTTTCCTGCCATTGCTCTTCCCAGTAGCAGCGCCGGTTATCGCCTGCTCTTTTATTTGCTTCGTCTTTTTCTTCGGGGGTGGTCTTGCCCTACTTCCCTGAGTCGATTCCGAAGATCCATCGGACGCATCGTCTTGCGCTTGCTCGTCTTCGTTCGTCTGCAATTCGATGTCCTCGTCGATCGAAGGAAGTGTTGCTGTGAATGGCGACGTTCTCGGTACTGTAGAGTGCGCCCCAGCAGCCGCCAGCTTTTGGTTGATATCGGCGATTTTCTTGGCGAATCGCGTTACGTCCCTTTGCGGTCCTTGGTGCTTCTCTCGCTTTGCGGTTGCCACACGAGCGGCAATTCTTCTCCATTCGCCGCTGCCCTCTGCAGCGTCCCTCTGGTTATTCAGGTCCTCGATGTTCTGGCTTGCCGTGTTGAGCGCAGTGACCGCCCTGCTCCGTTTCTCCTCCAACGATTTGAGCTGTTTCTTCAGTCGCCCCACCAACTTTGCTGAGGGCTGAAGACATGCCGACGTAGAAGTTAGATGAGGTTCTATGCAGTCGCTGTTACTCGACGACCAGCTGCAGCTCTCACTGCAGCTGCTGCTCTTGTCCGTCGGCGAAGAACGGGAGAGGTCGCCACTTAGATCTGCCGCGCATGTGCCTGTGGAAGACAAAGAGTGCGAAAGTACTATACTGCAGTCCTATTTTAAACATTAAGTTGAAGTGCGAAGTAAACGCGTGCTCAGTCCTAGTATGCATGAGCTGGCCACTACCCGAAGAGCTCTTTCCTTTGCCTGGGAGACGCCCTTTCTCAGCCCGACGATCGTGATTGATGTAGGGCTGTCCGGAATGATCAAAGTCCCAGAACCCCCCAGGATTCGGCCCAGAATCGTGGGGACAATGTAGATGGTCCATGCCGAGACTGCCACCCGTTTCGTATGGACCCCCAGCGACGTCCAGGTCCAAGTTGTTTCCGTACTCCTCGTCCTCGGGGAGGTCTGAAAACATCCACATCTTGAATCCGTTTTCCGCGCAGAGCGCCGCATCGCCGCGCGGTTTTTGATCGTCGGCGTCCTCGTGGTTCATTTTTTGGTCGTGTCGCACCTAAGTAAGGGTGGAAGGGAGGGGATGCTTGATATGCAGCGGCGACAGCCCCTGCCCGAGCCTGTGGTAGCTGCGTCAGTTTTTTGAAAATCATTCGCCAAAGACGGAGGAGCGCAAGACCCAGCAAGCGCAAGGGAGCCACACAACGGAGACGAACCGCCCCAAACGACACAAACAAAACGCGCCAAGCCGGGACGACATCACCGCGCCAGCACTAACCACGACGCCGCGAACAACTTGCAGGCAAATCACTGGGCGAGAGCAAGAAAGCTAGCAACCGACGCAAGGGGGCCAGCCCGCCGCACAGCATGCGCGTGCGCCTTGCTTTCTCGTCAGCGCGCGCCCACTTTCGGCCTCAAAACCGACGCACCACGCCAAGCCAGCGCGCGCAGCCCGCCAAGCGATCGAAACGCCACCGGCGGCGCAGCAGATTGCGGCCGTCCTGCAGAGCTAGCGCCAGGCGGCGCAAATTATCCGGGAGGCGCCACAAAATGCAAGCGATTCCAAGCCG
>RXOD01006341.1:0-10641 GCA_005223375.1 Amoebophrya sp. AT5.2
TAAAAACGCGCGCGACACCTTCTAATAATTTATTTTTATACAAACAAACGGAGACTTCTACTTCTAGCTGCATGACTTAGATTACTTTACAACGCAACTCTTACCAGTAGTTGCTCGATCATTACCACCTGGACCCGACATACTGGTGACGATCGTGATCATGAGCCTCGTGTCGCTGTTTCTGTGCTTGCAGCTGTTGAAGGAGGTGCAGCGACGGGAAGCGGAGCTGAGGGAGCAGGTGGGCTCCTTGAAATCGAGGTTGCTCGAGGGGGAGCCGGGGGGAAGCGCAAAGGCAGCAGATGATGGTGATGTAACAGACTCGGTAGTTTCTTCAGATTTTCTCGACGGCGACGACGACGAACGAGTACAAATCAACAGAGCAAGCGCGGCAACTGCGAAAAAAATCGCGGCCCCAGGTGGAGTAAATGAGTACGGCCATGCGGTGAAGAAGGGGTCCTGGACATCTCAATCACATTCAGACTTCGCTGTGCCGGGACGGGGAGGCTTGCTATATCCTGACGTGGGGCGCGCAGTACGGATCAACGAAGTCCCAGATTTCGAAAACGAATCGACGAGCGCCTCGTCTGGGCAGGGCTGAGCGCTCCCGTTGTAGGTGTGGAACAGGAACCAAGACAATAGGTGGATCTTCTTCTAGAAGATGCTTCGAACACTACGACTTAGTACTTCTGCTCCCTGTTCCGCCTGTTCGTTGTATAACTTGCAACATGAACATTTTGCAATGTGGTGATTAGCGTTAGCTTTAGCTTTGGTGATGAAAATAAAAAGTACTAGAAAAATAATTGAGAGTTACACTCACACTGACAGCCCCCGACCCCGTGACAAATCAATGACGACGTACTTCATCTACTTTCTACAGAAGGGAGAATCATCTCCGCCCTGAAGAAGTATTACTTCTCGAGGAGGGAAAATCATCTTCGCTCTGAAGAATACGTAGAAGAGCTATTAATTTACTCCTGATCATCATGATGTTGATAAGTATTAAAAATTCAAATTGCTTACGGTGCTGGGCGTGCATGTGCAAGAACCTCTACCAGAATAGTACATCGCTGGAGGTGGTATGAAGTTTCAAAGCAATATTTTGAATTTCCGTCATCGTTTGTCCTTCTCGTCCCCAACGAACATGCCCAGACCTAGCAGTCGCTTGTGGCTGGGCTCGCTTGGGTGTGCGGGTGCGCCGTGCCTCCTGTCTACCGTTTTGATGCTGATCTGCCAGCAACATGGACGACCGTGCGTGCCGCAATTCGAGGAGATGAAAGTGCTTTGCAGAACTTCTCCTGTACTACTTCGTTCCTTCTCTTTTGAATAGCCGCGGTCGGGAAAAACGAAAGAAAATAGCGTCGACGCTAATATATCTTGTAAATATATGTTATTCATCAAGTACGTGTAGTACGAGAAAGAAAGCCATGATTTATGGCGCCAGAGTCAGCGCTGCTTTTTAAGGTTCGGCATAGCTTCTTCGTGTACTTCTACTTTCTTTGTGCAACATGTGATGTCAACTTCATTTGTGGTTGTTCAAGTCATCTATTATGATGTATATCATGTCTGCTCCCTGCCCTCGATGATGCCCCTTCCTCGCCATCCCTCTTTCACCCCAATCCCCGGCCGTCTCTTCGCCTGGGGCTCTGGGCAGCCCGACGCCGCCATTCCCGGCGCCCCCGCGCTGCGCGACCAGCAGAAGCACGTCCCATTCCCGGTTCCCGTTCCGGTTCCGGGCGGCCTCAAGTTCGTGCAGATTCTGGCCGACACCGGGGGCTGTTTCGCGGCGCTGGAGAGCTCGGGTAACGCCGTCGTGTGGGGATCCTCGCAGCACGGGTTTCCGGAGCAGGCTGATTTCTCGCTAAAGACCTGCAGTAAGCAGCTGTTCACGTTGTTAGCCGTTGGCGACAACTTCAACTTCGTCGTCGGCATAGAAAAAGACTCATGCGCGCTCCTCGCCTGGAACCTGAGCTCAGACGCGGGCAGGGACGCGAAAACGGACGGATTTCATCCGGTTCCTGAACTTGCCGGGAGAAAAGTCGTAGACGTAGCTGCAGCGGGACACGTCTGCTTGGCCGTCGTTGAATCCGAATCGGAAGAAGCTGCAGCATCAAACTTGACAGAGCCTGGAGCCTCTGATTCGCGGCCAAATATAGTACTAGGTCCAAAGCGCACGCCGACGCCCACGCTCTTCATGCGCTACAAGGGAGCTTCCTCCGCTCCCTACGCCCCCTTTTCCAAGGCCTTCGCCCCGGTGCCCGAGCTCCGCGACCGCAGCATCGTGCTGATCTCCGTCGGTTCTCAGGTGCGTGCCTGTGTGGACGACTCGAACAGCCTCTTCGCCTGGGGCACCAACAAGTCCGGCTGTCTCGGACTGGGAAAACGCCACTCCGGAAAGACCGTCGACGCCAGCGAAGTGCTGGTGCCCCAGCAAGTCCCGCTGCCGCCGGATCTGCCCGCTATTATCTCATTAGATTGCTGTCGCGGCCAGCCCAACCCCAAGAACGACTTCCCCGATCCAACCGGTCAGGAGGGACCGCGGATCCACTTCGCAACCGCGGACGGGGGCCTCTGGATCGCGGGCACCTGCCACAAGGGCCTGGGCGCGGACCACTTCGGGAAGGTGCTCGTTCCGGAAAAGGACCACCTGTGCTTCTACCGGGTGGGGGGTGCGGCGAGGAATGCGGCCGGCGTTGGGGACTTTGGAAAGTTGAGTCTGACCGGGGGCTTGGACGGGCTTAGTGTAAGTGAAGCGAGGGAGATGCTTGTGACAGTTACATCGTCGAAGGCTGAGAAGATGAAGAAAGAACATTTATTAGATGGGGCTGAAGCGGGCCTGGGGTCACCAGCTTTGTCAGACTCCGGCGCCAAATTTGCACTGGCTGAGTGCGGAATCAATCCCGATGCGCCCAGCTACTTCGAGGAGTCTGGCCAGAATCTCTGTACGCGATTTCTCTCCGCGGCCCCAATAGTCGCGTCGGTGGCGTCCAGCATCCACTCTCTCTGTTTGTCTGCCGACGGGCGAGTTTTCGGGTGGGGCTGCGGCTCGGACGGCAGACTGGGAGTCCCGCACTTCTTCAAGAAAGACGGCTCGAAGCGGCTGATGAAGTGCTACGTCAGTTCGCCGAGTAGGGTGGGGGCGGTTAGGGGGGAGAATTCGGCGAAGAGCCAGACCGATTTTCGAGATGAGAAAGTGATCGCCATCTCGGTGGGGAGGTACTGGAGCTTTGCGATTGTTGAATGAAGGGTCGAGAAATGGAGAAGTGAAATTCAAGTTCGGATTCAGCCAGGTAGAAGAAGTAATGTTCGTTGGCAATGGTCTATGTGTGATACATTCTGTCAGAAGTTCTACTACATTGAGTATAGGAGAAGGAGAACACTGCGTACTTCTTTCTTAATAGTATTGTCTCCTTCCTCTCGATCTTCGCCTTCGGACTAGTAGTAGTACTACACCTCCAAACCTTTTCAGCGCCGGCGAGGGGGAATTTTAATTTTTTTCTTTTGATACGTCATCGTCATCCACTCAACGTACATACTAGACTTAAGTTACCGTGTGTTCGGCTTGAGCTGGATTGAATTTTGAACGAAGTTCTGTAAGCGAGCCAAAAAAACAAAGGAGGTTTGCGCAAGGACAAGGAATCTGTGAGTGTTTGTGACTCTGTGTCTCTGCGACGTCGGCTGGAGAAGTATTATCATCATCGTAGGCAAACAATGGTAGTAGCGATAGAAGTGAAGCGGAAAAATGAAAACAAATAGAAAGGAGGAGCCCCCTGCCGCCGGCTACATCATGACTCATCACGTGTATCAATTACTAAACATCATGACTACATGCAGTGAACATGGAGATGGATCATACCTCTTGCGTTAGTGTTTCTTCAACCTCGAAGAAATTGACTCTGGAAGCAAGTCGTGGAGATTTGGGATGAAGGAGGCTGGCGTCGGTTCGGCGGCGGGGTCTGCTGCCGTATCCGGTGTGGTCCTCCTGGGAGGGCAATGCGCGCCACAGCCGGGCGAGCCGCCTCCCGGCGCTTCACCGGAAGGACGCAACGTCCAGATCCTCTCCGGGGAATTGCCACCCAATGGTCACGCGCCGGCACAAGTCTTCGGCGCCGCGCCGGGGGATCATGAAGACACTTTCTACCATCCCGGCCCGGGTATAGGAACTGCCATTGCGATATCGCTGCTTTCCTTCTTCTACGACCTCTTTTATAAAATTTAAGTGAAAAAAAATGCCCCTGACAGTACAGAAAGAAAACAGAAACCTAGGTGGGAGAAGAGCAGTGCGGCAAATCTAAGGCGTCAGCGCCGCAAGATTAACATCATCAAGTGAAAAAAAATAAGGAGCCGCGACGGAGCCAGCTGGTATCTCATCAAGGACATGATTATCGTCACCACCAGCACCAGGCATATGATTCAATAGTTTATGAGCGTTGTAAGACGGAATTTAATTTGTTCGCTCCTTACATCGCGCACGCACATCATAAAAAAACCCAGGTGCTATGCCCCCCCCTGCGGACCGAACGATTTATGGTGAGGACAAGAACGTCCGATACGCAGTCTGGACCTCCTTTGCGTTAGGAATCGTCTTGCTTCTCATCGCCGTCCTTGTGGGCGCAACTGGTGGCGACGACGGCTTCGAGAGTACCGGCTTCATCGTTCTCCTGATCGTCGGGCTTGCGTTTGTGTCTGTGTTCTTGATTACAGCCTGCAGCGGCCTTGCCTGACGGAATCAACTTCAAAACTTCGCTCAGGACGAGTCAGAGGAAAAACTCTGCAACAGACGGCCCGCGGTGGAGGCTGCACCATGCGAAGGAAAATCCATCGTAGCCCTTCGCGCTTGCCGCAACAAAAATTCCTTTCGTGCATTGGAACAAAGAAAGTAGAAACGCGCCAACGAGTTGTATGAATCTGAATGTGCATGGAGTAGAAACACATGAGCTGCCATGTTTTGAGACGAGACAAAATAAAATGTTCATGGCCATGAATGCTGCAGCGCCTGCATCTCTTGCCTAGGCGTACACTGGAAGTCGAACTGCAACAGCGAACAAGAAGTAAGTACGTAGTTACAGTTCTATTCAGTGCAAGTATTGTACGCGTAGGTACGCCTACGGCTACGCGAAGGAGCGAACAGAGGCACCGAATAAGTACGACCACGACGCATGAAGATACTTATTTCGTTGATGGTCCTCGTGCTCGTAGTCGTACCGGCGGGGTGTGCTGGGGGTCGGCCTCGAGTAAGGCTCTCGAACGGTCGGGCAGAGCGCGATGCAGCTACGCGATAGTTCTTCTCGCAGCTCGTCCGACAAAACTAAATCAATGCATGTCTGAAGATGTCATCAGCAAGTCGGCCAAATGAGGAATTGGTCGCCACACTCGATTGCGCAGGTAGTTCGAGGAGGCCGCCTGCCTCTTCACTCACTGCATGCGCTTATCTGGGATCCGATTCTGATGTGGACGAGTTCGTCGAGTATATCGCATCGTCGTTCGATTCGTTTCCTTTCGTCAAGCTCAACGAGGATCGTCGATTTGTTTCCGTCCCTGAGGTTCTGCTAGCGGCAAATCATTCGACGACTGATGCAGCTCGAAGTCGTCTTGCCTGTATCTTCGGGAGTGTGTCGTGTTCATCTAAGTTAGTAGGTATTTGTTTCCAGTATTCATTCATTTTACCGTTGGTTGTTAGTTTGATTACTTTACCTTTACTTAGCATATACCTTTCCAACTTTCCATCCATCACCTGTACCTTTCTTTGTGAAGGGTGGGGGCGACGGCTCTGCTCTTCTACTTCATCTTGTTCTTTCTCGTTAATTATGTTTTGCATTTTTTTAGCAGGAGAAGCTTTTGCTGAAACCAGGGGGCGGATCCGCTGTACTAGGCTAACAGATACTTTGTTGTGCAAGTGCAACCGCGAGCAGGAGGACGAGGAGCTGCAGGTGCAGCGTAGAAGTACAAGACGATGCGGGGAGGCGCTTCTGGGTTAAGCACTGCGTTCGACTTGGTGAACTTGGACTCGGTTCCTGCGTCATCTGCTATGGAAATGGAGAGGCGAGCACCGCCAACCGCTGCGGCGGTCAGCGATGCGAGCGCGAGGACGAGGAGCGGTCTTCCTACCATAGATGAGCGCCAGTTCGTCCCTCGTGAGGCACCAGCACCTGCGCCACCTTACGCGGACGCGGCGTCAGCTGGTCCGTCCCTGGCTCTTCAGCCACACACATCCGCCGTCCCACTTCCAGTCCACCTTGACGTCGACGAGCAAGCAGGAAATGCGACATCTTCAGCGTCTCCCAGCACCTCGTGGTCGTGGGTGTCGTGTGGCCCACAGACATCATCATTTGGTTTGCAACTACAACTTGAGCTGCCCGTGCTCGGCAAAATCGTCATCCCGGCACAGGTGTTCCTGTACGCCTTTCTTTTTTGCGTGGCGATCACGATCCTGGCGCGGATCGACTGGCGGCAACGAATTGCGATCAGGCGGCTCCTACTTCGTATCGGGTGGGACAAGTTTCCGGCGTTGGACCTTTTTGTGCACGTGCACTCGGTGAACATTTTCACAGGGCCCGGGCACAATAGCACGACGCACGGCGCCGGAGACAAGTACTGCGTGAGAGTCCTTGTAGGCAAAGCGGAATCCTGGACGGCAGAATCCGGAAAAGGCGGAGCCATCGAAACACAGCTAGACATCCGAGTGCCGCAAGGAGAGCGGAAAATCGTTGTCGAGGTACCGCGTAGTGAAACGAGGACTCTGCTGTACGTGGCACGATTCAGGACTTCTTGGAACACTTGGGTCTTTTGGACCACCTAATCCTAAATTAATTCAATTTCAAACCGCGCAAGCAATAGGAATAGTCAAGCAAGCTCCTGAGCAGGAAATAGGCCTAAGAATTATTCCAGAAATGTGTTCAGGTCTGGGTTGTTTCCGGCGACGCTAGCCGGCGCAGCAAGCACCGCATGGCCAGCCGCACTCTGGACCTTCTCGAGACCGTCGTCGCGCGGCGCCCCTTCGGCTGCATCCGGATGGAAGCTTTCGCCCTTACAAGAAAAATGCTAGCCGATAAACCTGGAGGCGCAGCTACCTACCCGCCCCACGAGTACAGCTGGAAAAGCGAGGCACCGCCGCCAGTGGCTGACGCCTTCGTATCTGGAAAGGTCACCCTTTCGCTGCAGTACAAGGAGGACGTAACGAAGCAGTGTTCCGAGGAAATCACCAACCTGGAACGTCTGGTCGAGCACCCGGTGTCTGCGCCACTCTGTGCCAAGCTCATGAGCAAACACCTCGGAGTCGGCACGGCATCCTTGAGCACGAGCAAAAAGCGGGTATTTTCATCCAGCGGCGGGAACTCCGGCTTGCTGCTAGCGGCTTCCTCTGCCTCGTTTCCGTCCCCCTCTTCTTCCCTGCCTATTGCGGAAATCCGAATGAATCGAAGTTCGCCCGATAGCAGTTCTACTGGTGCTGGTGCGTCGATGTTGCAAGTTCTGCGGACGCTTCTGGAGGCCCGGATTAAGTGGATATCCAGGTTCGGGATCTCGCGCACGAAATACGCAGGCGTGTTTCAGCGGAAAACAGAAGCAGGAAGGACAAAATGGCACTTCGGAATCTTTCACAGTGAGAAAGACCGGCGCGGGAGCGACGTGGCAGAGGCCATTGTAGGATCTGTCTTTTTCTTTTCGGGGAAACTCGTTTTTTTGCCTTGGCATTAACTTCGAACTTGCCAAAAAACGAGCTGGTCCTGGTCCTCGTGCTTCTCTAGATACAAAAAAGACACCAGCAAGAAGAGCTCGCGTACGTGCAACTTAAGTATCTATGTCGTATATCTCTCCCGCGCAGGTATACTGTGGCTTGATGACCATTGCGGCGGTGGTGACGGACCCTAGACATCCGAACTACGTCTGTCTACGGTACGTCAAGTCGCGAAAGGAGGGCGAGTCAGTGGACCTCTACTTCCGAATATTGGACAGCCCGCACTGGATCGAGGCCATGCATCTCTTCATCGAGCTTATACGAAAACTGAAGGGGCAAGGGGCGGACCGTGTGTGACTGAAGAACAACAAGCTCCGTCCATGTGACTCAGAGACAACTTGAACATCGCCTGCGCGGTCTATCACGATGATGAAGGCAGCCTGCTCTTTTCAAGAAAGAGCATTGCCTTTGTTTTTTATTTTTGTTGGTTTGGTTTCCATATCCATATGAATGTAGCTAGCTTTATTTTGCGTCAGCGTCATTGTCGAGCAGAAGCAGAACGACGCGCAGGCGCACGGGCTTTTTCATTTATTTTTGTAAATTGTACAACTATAGTCAGCTAAATTTTGATGATGAAGAGAGGACACACACTGCACCATTGCGCGATCACCCGTATGCTTCTGTATCAACATGCAAGTGCGAAGGCACTCATAAACATGAAGATGTGCACCTGCACGAACAGGAACCAGTGTACGTACTTTGACAAGTTGACCACTTCTGCAATCGCAAGAAGACGAAATGAACAAGAACAAGTCCGGCGCTTTATCACTGGCGCACAGACGTGCGTCAGCGGACGTGACGCAGACCCAGAGGTTGAATTAGAAGAGCGCCAGACAACTCTAGTCTTCAAAACCATATGTCAATGTCATGTGAATCATTCAAGAATACATAGGCTTAAGCAAGGATCTTCGACATCGATTAGTATTGGAGTGCAAGCAGTAGCGCTTTACTTATTGAGCTTGCTTCCGATGCAGATTCTCCTTTAAGATTTGAGGTCGTCACATACGCATAGTCTATCTTTTTCTTTCTAAACTGTGACGCAGTCGTCTGATGTTGAGGCGGGCACAGTGAGCGGGCAGAGAGCGGTCCTTCAGAGTCAAAGATATCGTGGCCTGAGACTGACCGATGCGACGTCGAGTCATTCTCATTCTCGCTCGAGCGTTCGGCTTTGCCGCTTTGGTACTGTCGCGGTCGAGGTCGTCGAGAAGAGTAGTATCTGATATGCTTTTCGATTGTCCTCTTGTTTTGCAGCAACGAACAGCAACAGCAACCACGAAGAATGCACTCATATCTAAGTACTAGTGCGTCCAGGTTTGTTCGCGGTCCTCCTCGGTAGCGCAGCGGCCGCTTTCCCTTTGTTTCTCTCTGTGAACAGTATGGGTGACAGCGACGAGCTCGGCGGCGATTCAGCCGCCCCGGAAGCAGGGATGCCACCTCCTGCCGAGGCCGACGACGCCGAAATCGACGTCGTGCAACCAACCGGGGAGGATTCAGGTACACCACCAGGCGCCGCCGGTGACGAGGAGGCGGCCGGGACCACTACAGGTGGCGGACCTGCCGGCGCCGACGACGAAGATGCGGGCGCCGCGTCGGGATCTGCATCTGGTGCCTCGCCAAGGGCCGCGGGCGACGGCGCACAAGGGGACGAAATGTCCTCGTCCGCAGCGGGCGGGGCGGCCGCCGACGGTGGGGCAGAAGCTGGCCTCGAGTCAACAGCACAGCACGACCCTTCGAGGGCGAGCACGGTGGGAGCCGAAGGCGGCGAGGATTCATCAGGCACAGCTGGTGTGGAGGGGGCCGAGTTGTCGGGGGGCGCGGCGGTGAGCAAAAGAAGAACAACCGTGGAGGAGGTAGATCCGGATGCAGCGGAGGACGAATTGCCGCCATCGGGAGACGAGGCGCAAATAATAAGACGGGACAGCTCGTCATCCGCCAGCGACGGAGAAAACGGAGATGGCCACTTCCTCCGTATGATCGAAAGATTTCACTTGGCACGAAATTCTTTCTTCCAATGAAGGCTCCCGCGGTATGAACAACATAGAACAAATCCTTGAAGAAGACATGCGCACTGACTTTCTTGAACTACAGGTAACTTCATACGGTCGGTAGTGAATGACGAGATAGCAGCCTTGAAGCGGCCTGGGAGCAGCGGTAGCGGGTCCGCGGAGGAGGTTCAGGTGGATCCCAACAGCATGGATGAAATTTACCTGGAGGAAGAAGACGAGGAGGAGCCGACAGCAGACGGCAAGAAAGGCCCGCCCGCAAAAAGAGCTAGCGCGAAGGTCCTGTAGCTTGCTGTAAAAGTTATTGCTCAAAAAAAAACTCAAAAAAAAAAAAGCTCGACAACGAACGAAGGAGTAGACGTTGTAGAGTGACGAGGCAGCGTAGGGGTAGCAGAAAACGAAGAAGAAGTCAAGTAGTCGTGGTAGACTGATTCCAGGCGTAGGCTTCTGGGAGGCAGTCAACATCTGGGGGGCCATTAAACTTTAACAAAGAATCAATACGTGCGTACGGGATCAAAAAAAGAAGAATAGGGCACGCTGCTGCATTTCGGTGTCCGTATTCCCCGTATTCCCGTATTACGTATTCTCCGGGGCGTCCCGGGGATAGATTAAGAGAAGCACGGCGGCAGTTTTGTCGTTCGCGGGCTTCTCAGGAACGTAGGGCAGTCCGCTTCGCTGTAGCAGGCCTAGTTCTAGTATCCGCGTCCGCCCCACCTTTGTGTGGCTCTCAGCGGACACAGGCCACAACGATCGCGAGAAGCGCCTGGCAGTCACTGCCAGCGTGCAGCTAGGCGGAGACCTAGGGTAGTGCCATACTCACTAGTTGGCTCGTTGCGGGCAGGGCGAGGGAGGGCCTGCGGCGCCGAAATAATGCAACCAAGCGGGAAGCTTCGGAAGCGTCCCGTA
>RXOD01006342.1:0-10640 GCA_005223375.1 Amoebophrya sp. AT5.2
GATGAATAGATCCAACCCCTAAGTTGTGCTCGGCGTGTCCGCCAGCCTGCAGCGCCAGTGCCGTAATGGAGCAGAAATTCCCCGCGAGCGTCACGCCGGTGGAGGACGAGGAGGTCCCCACCGCGCCGTCGGAGGAGCTCGCAGAACAAGAGGAAGACGAGGACACGGGGACGTACGTATCGACCGACACCGAGATGCTGTTCACCTCGCACTTACCCTGCCTCGCCTGCTCGATCAGTTGCGAGATTTTGCGGAACAGCTTCTGCGGGATAGGGTCGCTCACGCGGAGCTCCACTTTGTACTTCTTGATCGGGGCGGAAGCATTATCGTTCGATTGGAACGAGTAGTTCGAGGCGTCCGAATGCTTGCTGCTGGCGCTCCCCGTGCGGGCGGCGGCAGGGGTGAGTTGTTGTGCGTCCTCGTGCTTATTCTGCATGTTGCTTCCTCCAACCCCCACCGCGGCGTTTCGGCCCGAGGACGACGCCTTGCTGGACTTTTTGCTGCCGTGCCCGGTACCAGTCGAGGACTTGCTGCTTCCGGCGTCCTTCTCGGACCCGCTGCCGCTCGACTCCACGCCTGTGAGCTCAGCGATTGTGGCGGCGATCTGCTCCTGCGACCGCAGAAACACAAAGTCGTTCACGAGGTAGAAGTCCACCTCTTTCAGTTCCGTCACGGACAATAGCTCGCCGTCCTCGCACAGTTTCCCGTCCAAATGCTTGATCTCGATCGCGCCCTTCGTCTTTCGACGCACCTGAATCTTCTCCCGCAGCGCTGCCACGTCAACCATCTTCACCGCAGAACTATTATCGCCCGCGGTAGACTGCTTAGAGCCCGCGGGAGGATCCACAAGAATGTCGCCAAGCGGCGGAAACTCGACTTCGTCGGCCGGAAGAACGGCTTCGTCGTCGGACTCGTCTTGAGGCAGCACCGTACTCGAACACCGCGACGTAATGCGAGCGGATGTAATGGGCTCTGCATAGAAGATTTTGCAGTCTACTTCATTGCGAATTTATTACCGTTACGATACAAGTAAGTTGTACACCACGAGAAGATCATAAAGCGAGTCCCACGTTTAAATGCAATAAACAAACTCTCTATACCGTTCGCACTGATGTGTTTCAGCGAGTGAAGCTTCGCGTTGTCCGTCGTCATCCTTGCGTCTACTGCACTTCCCCACTTATTGCCGGCCCCTACGTCCGAGTGATAGTTCTGGTCCGAATGGTAGTAGTAGTCGTGATAACTGCTGGTTCCTGAATATAGCGGTTGGCCCTGCCCCTGTCCGCATCCCGCACCGTCGTAGTAGCTGGTTCCTGAATGGTCGCTTACCACTCCTCCCGCGTAATGTTGGTTACCATAATACTGCCCCGCGAGCGAGCCAAGGCCTTGCGAGCCGTCTGGTGCCCCCAGTCCGCCTCCTCCCATGCCACTGTGCATTGGGCCATGGGAAGGTGGCTCGTGGTAGTAGTACCCCGGCGTGGCGTTGAGATTTATCTGCTCGCCGGATGGATGCGGGTGGGGCCCGCTTGCCGGCTCATGCGGCGCTCTCGCGCCATGGTGGCTCCCAGAATTTTGATGTGCGCCGGACTGGTGGTGCGCCGAGGGGTCGTAGTAGTAGTACTCGTCCGAGTGATGGCCGTGCTGTGTTACGTCACGGGCCTGCGCGTACAGGTACGGCTCGTGCTGCTCCTCCGCGCCGCTGTCCAAGGCCCCCGCGCCGAACGGGTGCTGCAGCTGCTGCTCCATGCCGAACAGGTTCGGCTCAAGGGACAACAGGCCCCCCGCATGCTCTACGTCTACACCGAGCTGCAGTCCCGACATCATGTTCATGGCGGGATCGTGCAGCAAGTGTTCGCCCGGCAGCTGCTGCAGCAGGTCGGGCGGCAGGTCGCCATGACCGTTCATGTCCGCCATTGCGTTGCTCCCTTGCTCCTGGGTTGAGGAAAGTAAGACTCTTACATAACTTACATAGACTTATAGTATCTTTCTATTACATACTTAAAATGAAGAGCGATTTTGAATCCTTTGGAAGAACGTGATGAGTGAAAAAAGGCCATCCTTCGTGGAGTGGATACCAATGCATGGAATCAACAGCGATTGCGAGAATGCTAGAGCTAGTGCAGCCACAGTACCAGAGAGCTTCCCTTGCCTTCCGGAGGCGAAGACGGAGGTGGCGGCGGGTACTCCGGAGCTCCACCCGGGGGCATGAACATGAAATAATGGGTTGCACAGGCAACCAACAACTCGCAGACTAAAAAAAGCTCTTGAGTGCCTGCCCTTGTCCATAGTTTCGTTTCATGTGGTGAATGTCGAAATTGTTTTGGCTGTACTAGCTGGGTAGTTGATCACTGACTTACAAATGAAAGAATGGAAGCAAAACCCCGCACTGCAAGCATTTAGCTTCTGCTCCTTTCGGATAAGCCGACGCCGAATGACTACATGGCCCTGAGGAGTCCCACGAAGATTACTGCACGGAAAACAAACCCCACATCGAGCTTTGACAAGCGCCAATTGGAAATGACTCAACCTTCCTGGGACCGAAGTGCTGTCAACGCCAGCACACAGCGTCGTCACGCACACCCAACAGGGACCTTATGACAATTATATATTTGGTTACAAATGAACAGTTTGCAGCTTCCTAGCATCAGCTTCTTCAGCCCAAAGGACTCGGACAGAGAAGCGCGGGCTTCCGGAGAACGCGTCTTCTTACACTTTAATGATGATTTGGATTTACCCAACTATCCGTCTGCACAGAAACTCGACTACGATTGTCGCGATTTGGTCCTTTTAGCGGCACTCCTGCATAAAAAAAAACAAGGCACGAAGAATTTAATGACTCGATCCAGCATCCGTCGAAAAAGAAATCCGCATGCGCTAAGACCCACCCACGCACGCGACGAAGATCACTGAATCAATAGCAAGAAAATCTCAGGTCAGTAGAAAAAAGTCAGAGGCGATAGCGTCCTTCTGTACTGCCACCATCACTCGTCCGTCATCGTTCGCGACCGTTTCCGCGGTCCTTCATCCTCTTCCGCGCCCGGAGCATCGCCATTTGTTGCCTCCGGCTCCGTCGCTCGCTTTCCGGATGCTGTTGCTGCTGCAGAGCCACTAGAGGTAGCGCTGTCCGTTTTCGTTGAAGATGATTTGGATTTTGCCGCTGCAGCGCCTCGCTTCGCTGGAGGCCCCCACCTCGTCTTGCTCGGCGGAAAAGTTATGTGAAACGCCGCACACAAGTAGAACCCGCAGTAGTTCGTTCTCGTGGTGAGGGACGCCTCGTCGCCATCGCGAGCGCTTTCCCGGACACGCACTGCCACTGTCGTCGCGGTATCATCGGGGCTCTCGCTGGCTCTGGCGGAGGACAACGAGGACGGGTCCACGGCAACGCACTCACTCGACGAGGACGACGTCTTTCTCGGGGATGTGTTGCTACCACAGGTCGTGGTCAGATTGCCGGCTGAAGCTCGGGCTTCCGGTTCGACGGCGCTGCAAGTTAAACAAAGAGTACATAACAAACATTCATAAGTAGTTCTTTCCGTGCACACAGCTGCTGCATGTAGCAGCTCCAGCCACCAGCCAAATGCTACTCCAAGGATACTTCAACTGCGATGCTCGCCTTGTTCGGGAGAGCTAGAAATCACTCAGCACAACAAGCACGCAAACTACCGAGGAAGCGGACCCACTTTTTAAATTTGTCTCGGGAAGAAACGAGAGAGCACGCACCTGTGAAGTGCTCCAAGACCGACCGCAAGTTCAAGCACGTACCTCTCTGGCGGGTTGTGTTTCGCGAGCGGGAAGTACATGAGGTTTGCCTTGGCGCGGCGCACCTTCTTGCGCGTGCGCAAGTCTTCGCGCCTTTCCCAGTCCTCTTTGTGCTTAGCCCGTTCCGCCTTCGACGGCGCTGCATCCGCTATCGCCCAACCCAACACCGCTCGGCTTCTCCACTCATACGGCTTTTGGTACTGCTTGTCCAGGTCGTAGCGACTTGGCCAGTTGAGTTCTGAAGGCAGGGGCGCCACCCAGATGTCTTCCGTGGCAATGCAGTCGTACTGCGGCCCCACCTCTTTGAACAAGAACTTCCGCAGGTCTTCTTTCGACGAAAAGCTAGCGCTTTCTTTCGCTCCCGCAATGAACTCCAGCTGGCTAGTATCGACATCCCCCCCAGGAAACGTCGGCTGCGGCTGCTGCTGCACCGAGGAAGTCGTGGCCTCCGCGTTCGCGTCGACGTTCGTCATTACGCTGCTGCCCGAGCAGCTCGAGCCCGCAGTATTGGACACAGAAAGCGTCTCCAATAAGCCGCTTCCGTCTCGTTTAATCGGCTGCAAATGGTTCGAGGGAAGGGGTTTGTGCACCGCGAGCGCTCGTCTTGGGCGAAATGCCTCTGTCCCGTGGTCGATCGCTAGTCTGCGGATGGAAACACTTCGGCGCGCATCTGTCGCGAATGGGTTAGTCACAGGCGCCGCTTGGAGCACGTATGTATCCACTGCTGTTTCGGCCCCGATACTTTTTGCAGCGTCAGCGCTGGGCAAGTCCCTCTGCGGATAGCTGGCTAGCTCCTGCAAATACCACCGCAGTTTCACGATGCCTCCGGCCTCATGCGCAGCATGTACCAGCTGCAAATCCGACAGAGGCGCGACCGCTCTAAATTCCTCCAGAAGCTCTCTATTCTCCCAACGCGGCGACAGCAGGACCTCAAGTGGCTGCTGTGTAGCTTCTGCATCTGGCCCGGACGGTGCCGCGAGAGCCGCTCTGCGAAGCAGGCTCCGGTAGGCGCACATGCGCTCTGCGAAATTCCCGGGGCCGTGGTAGTGGTTCGTCGGGTGCACACCCCGCGACGGAAAAACTAGTGTCCAGCAAAAAGCAGCAGCGGGCAACACATCGCGCACCCTCGCTCGTGCCATGGCGCTCGAGCAGCTGTCCTCCAAAAACTGCGGCGTTGCTTTGTCGGGATAGTACGCATGTCGATTGCGCCCACCAATGAGGTCAGTCAGCGCGTAGCTGGGGAGCGACTTCACGCCACGTTCGTCCGCAGACGACTGCTCGTCCGCACTCGAACCGGCGTCATCCCCGGTGGGTTTTTTACTACTCGAGTCGCGACGAAGTAGGCCGATCCCCCCGAGCCCGCCTCGTCGAAAGCCTTTAGACTCCGCCCAAAACCAAGAAAGACGATCGAGCGTTTCGCAACGCACTTCCAGCGGGTGCCGGTGCCGCGGATGGGGTCGTGTGGCCGATACTCTTTCATGGAGCTGGTTCCCGCAGAACTTCTGCAGGGAGCGAAGCTGGAACCGGTTGCGCGCGACAAACTCTTCCTGCGTTGCGCAATTCCGGCCATAAATCTCGAACAAGTCTCCGAGCAGTGTCCGCGAAGGCGTGGCAGTGCAAAGGTCTACCGGGAGGAATCCTCGCTCCTCGTACGGAGGCACGACGAGCTTCAACACACCCGCCAGACCCAGAGCAATGCTGCTGCAGTCTTCCTCGGTGGTCTTCGACGAATCTACAATATCATGACCAACGCCACCGGGACTATCCTGGTCTGGCGCATACTCAGATGCTGAGACTCGAAATTTTTCTGTGTCCCCGAACTGAAAGATGCCGGCTTCGTCCCCCGTTAGGGTTTTTAGCTCCCGCAAGTCTTGACCCTCGCCCACTGGAGTCTCGAGCCAGCACACCTCTCCGGACGTCGCCGCCGCCTGCGTCAATGCAGCCGTGCTGTCTACGTCTTCTGCAGTAGTTGCGCCGCCGGATAGCTCTACGAGCTTTTCACTAAAGCGACGCACGTCCCGTACTGCGCGATCGTGCTCGGGGTCGGGGTAGCTGCTCTCCGAGATTCCATCGACGCACGAGTGTTCCTCTGTCGGCACGACCCCGTCTGCGGCGGCGAAGGCAAGAGGCCCACCGATGATGAGCGCGGCAGCAGCGGCGCCATTTCCAAAAACATCGGCATCATCCGGATGCCGCGAGCGAAAGCGGAAAGGCGGAAGCTTCTCACGGAAGGCAAGATCGTGGCCGCGCGCGCTGCATGAGAAACAATTTGCACCAGAGTATGTGCCGGTAAGACACAACCGCGGTTCATAAAAAGTCTCGACACCCTCGTAGCAGAAAAACTCGGCCGCACCGGACGACGCGGCTGTTGCTGAGCGGTCCTTCAGGGCTTTCACCGGTCTTGACTGCTTGGCGATTCTACTGCACTTGGCTGCATAGGCCAGCGCTCGGGCGGGTCCGAAATCCGGAAGCCCCCGCTGCAAAGGTTTCGCCAGAGAGTCTGACCGAAGCGGATGGAGTTCGCGCGGCCCGTAAACACCGTAGTGCGGCAACAGAATGTCGCCGCCCATGTGCATGAATTTCCTTGACGCCCAAGCGCTGCGCAGAATAACTGCGAGACGACTGCCGAGTCGATCACATTCATGTTCTGAGAGCTCAGCATCCGGGTTCTGTTCCTCTACCGGCGCGCGACCATGATGGAGCCAGCGCTTGTTCCGAAACCTCCACTTCTCGTCGCGCCGCACCAATTTCTTGTCACCGCTGAAGCCCTTTTCCGACCACAGTGCCTCCACCTCTGCGCGCCTAACCTTTTTTTTGACGGCTGTCTCGTACTCGTCCTTCTGCGTGTTCCAGTCCCTCCATTCTTCTCGTTGCTCGCCAGGGTCCGGCTCTCGCCCCGGCTGTGGTGGTAGGAGACCGGGCAGTCTGGGCAGAACTTTTGTGAGGATTTTCTGTCGGTCCACGATCGGGACGCGGCGGGACCGGAACAGGCGGTAGACCAGCACGAAGGCGTGCCCCCGCTGGAAGTCGTCGCCCGCGCCAATCCCCAGACCGGCGGGCTCCTCTACGTTCAGCCCCCGAATTATAGCCGCGCACCTCACTTGTACCTCATGCCCTTGGCTGTGTTGATCCCGGGCGCGCGATGCTTGCGGCCCCTTGACAAGAGTTATGTGCTTTGCGACGCTACCACCCGTGACTTTGCTGCTAACCCTCGACTCGGTCCACGGGCCCTGCACACTTACGAGCAGCGTCCCGATTGTCCGGCCGCGCTCGTCGTCCCTTCGGCGCAAGACGTCAGCATCGTCTTCCGTGAGGAGAGCTCTCCATCTACCGATGCGCGATGCGAAAATGAATTTATTAGCTCCGCTCGCCTGGAACTGGTCCCAGCGGGTCCAACGTCGGCCCGGGTACTGCGGGTGTTTCTTCTCCAGGTTGCCAGGGTCTGGATCGCGCGAGTATGCCGCTGCGATTGGCGTCCGCCTTTCCCCGACACCGCATCCGCTGAAGACGTCTCGCGAAATTCTTTCGTAGGCCGCGTCTTCGTCATCAGACTTGATCTCTTGTTGGCTGCGACTAGCGAGCAGCACAGCGTCCGCGCCGGGGCCGCCACTTAATGAACTGCTACTACTGGCACTCGCCTGCTCCGTCGTGCCGACGTCATGTTGGTCTGGCGGATCCATCGCGCTGTGTTCCCCTTCAAATAACGCAGGACCGCTCGCAGGGTCTGCAGGATCTGTTCCTGCAGCAGCAACGCCATGCCGTTGCTGGTCCACGCCGCGCCCGACGGTGCTGGAGTCGCGAGTGTTTCCGGGCCCGGGCGCGACTCCGCGACTCTCCGTGTCATCGTGCGGGTGCGCGCTACTTTCACTAGTACCGCCATCGGAATCGTCAAACAGGTCGAAGTCACAAAACGGGATCTCTTCTAAATCTTTTGCCCGTTGCTCTGCCCGTTTCTTGTCCTCCTCAATCATTGTACGTCTCTTTTCCGCTTCTTCGTCCCGCAATTTGTCCATGTAGCCGCAACAACCGCCCGCGTCCAAACGCTCGAACTGTATTTCGACGGGATAGCCCGTCTCCAGCTCCGCCTGTATCCGTCCAAGTAGATTCTGGCCGATCAAATGCTGCGTAATATCGATTCCCGCAACCGTAACAGCAACTTGATTCCCACTCAACGACTTGCAGAACGAGACGCGCCTTTTTTTCTCCAATTCCATCTTGTATTCAGCAAGTCGATTGCGCCCACCACAACCTACTCGCCCCGCCTCTTCGCGCTCAGTGGAGCTGATCGTGAACAGCCCCGGCCGAAGGATCGCGTCGCCCAACTCGTTCACTAGCGGGTAACGATCGACGCACTTCATCTCGTCAAGCAAAGGCCCGAGTCGCGCGCGCTGCTCTGATGCGAGGTCGTCGGCCGACCGCTGCGTATCTATGTCGCTGCGCTTGGAGCTGCGGATTCCTCCTGTTAGCGCGTACTCGTGCCCTGACTTCTGCACGTGCACGAGAGGAGCCGCCGGCAAATCTAATACACACTCGAACACCCCGGGGCGCCCTTCCCCGCCGATCGCGCGCTCCAAGCTGCGAACAATGCTTTTGGTGGTGTGGGGAGCGCCCTCCTCTTCTTCCTCCTCAGACGAAGAGCTGTGGCTGTCGTCGGAGTTGGATTCCGCAAGTCCGACGTCATCGCTGTTCCCGTCATCTCCCAACTCCGAATCAGATTCCGGCACTGGCGGAAAACCCAGCGCCACCTCCAGTCTGCGCGCCCCCGTGTGCCGGTCCACCGGGATCAGGCTTGAAACAAGCGGTCCGGACTCAGCCTCCGCCTCGTCGGCACCGTCATCGCCACCAGTCGCCTCAGCTTGGTCTTTCTTTTCCTCGTCCCGCTCCTGCCCCGTTCGAGCGGCACCGTGCGCACCAGTATCCATCTTCTGGCCCACCGACGGCGAGAATGCCCCCTCCTCAGATTCCATCTCGGACTCGGACTCTAACTCTACTGGGAGCAGCCGCACTTCTTGTCCACCGAACACAGACTCTCGCAGGATGGTCTCAGCCTCGACAATCGGCAGCGACGAAGGGATGGTGAGCGGAAAGCTGCCGGTTGTAGTTTCGTTTATGTTCACCGTCACGGAGTAGCCGCACCCGGACGCGTCGAGCAACCGGACGCGAAAATCCTGCTCATCATAGTGTTGGTCAGAGTTCACCGGCTCCTGGATGTTAGCGCTGTTCCCCACGACCATGTCCACCACGCCCGTCGTCCTCGCTGTGGTCGCGCCGGGTTCGGAGTCGCAGCTGGGTACGAAAAGCCCGGCCGTGGAACCGGGGGCATCAACTGCGCCGGTGGTTGATGCGAGTGCAGGACCTCCTCCTTCTTCGTTTCGTCCTCCACTGTCGGAAGCAAAACACTTCGACCCGGCGCCCTGCTCTGTGCTCGAAGATGAAGAAGTAGCGGCAGGCGCACGCGGTGGGCCCCAGTAGCAGACCCATGCGAGGCGGTTCTTGAGTACGGGCGTTGAACCGAGCACGAACGTTTTTTCCCGCGAAGAGTCGCCACCCAGCAGGATGCTCGTTACGTTCTGCACCTTGGATAACGTGTCGGAACCGCGAAAAGAAATTTGTAAAGGACGAGAGTGCTTGCTTGTGTCGTTGTCCGACGTGACGGTTGCCACCAGCAAACGTCGGGCCTCCCAACCGCTGAAAAACGGACCCATAGTCGGTTCGTTCTCCCGGTCAACGATCTGTAGGAAAACAACGACGTCATCGCCGACGTCGTCCTCTTCCATCTTGTTCTTGTTCTTGATTTATTAGATGAAAAGGAAACGTAAGACTAACACGCTAAGACTTCTATCAGCGAGGGGCTTCTGGTGAAGACTTCGACATGTGCTCTAGAAAGATTTGGATTTTCTCAGGAAATGCTGGCGCGCAATCCACAGTGACACGCGTCGAAGTATCGTATGAGCACGGTGAAGATAAACCACGAAGAAAAAAAGCGACCATCGAGCATTGCTCCTGGAACCGCCTACAAAAGAAAATCCGGGGTGCTTCCGCGACTGCCTGCACTCGTGCAGTCAACGTGAATCACAATCACAATCTCACAGTGATTGTAGATCCAACAGCCCGAACACGAACAGTCATCCTTCGTCCTGCAAATAAGCACTTCCTTCTCCGAACAGCACATTTTTCTTGCGAGCTCTCGCCTCTGTAATCATGACATCTGAAGTTGCACGCTTTCATCATTCGCCTCCCCCTCCGCTCATATGATCATTGATTGCAACGATGAAAAAAAAAACAGTTACCTTTGCCAATGTGGTTGCAGACGCTTCTGCAGGGCACCGAACACAACTTGTCTCTCACGTTCTTTACGACGTGACATCGAGGATGCTGGAGGCTTCATTTTTTCACGTGAGATGTCACTACGTCCTGAGACTCACTTGGCATGAAATTCAGAAATTTTGAAGACTCACTACAATTGAAAACCGATGGTGATATTCATTGTGTTCGCACGGTCCTCTAGCGAAGTGCGGCTATGGAACTTCAATGTTCTCCACTTTTACTCGGTCGTCTCCCTGTTCCCCAGTGTTCTGCCACAATGCGTTTCTCCTGGAACGCCGCGGGCGGAAGGATCTTCTTTAAATACGCCAGACAGTCTTTGATCATCTTGCCCTCGCCGCAGAAGTAGAGGTGGCCCTTTTGCGTCCCGATCTTCTCGACGAGAAAGTCCTTCTTCGCGTACAGCAGGTCCTGAACGTACAGCTTTTTCTCGCCTCCCGCTCCATCCTGGACACCTCCGGCCGCACCGCCCCCAGCCGGCAACCCGGGCTGCCCGACCTGTTCTCGCGAGAGCGCCAAATGCCACCGAAAAGGCACCGCCGGCGGGGACGATGGAGCGG
>RXOD01006343.1:0-10638 GCA_005223375.1 Amoebophrya sp. AT5.2
CTGCCGGTGCCGAGCAGCATGTGCGGGACAAGCGTGCAGCATTCCTAGCAAGAGTCGAAAAGAAGCCAGTAATAGCTCTCAGCGACAGCGAGAGCGACGACGGGGCTCCAGCGCTCGGTAGCAGAGTGCTGGCAAGTGCGGCACCGTCTGGCGGAGGACAACTCACGCTCGTGATCGACGAGCGCGAGCGCGTTAACGACACCGTGCCACGCGAGCTGCGGAACCGGATCAAGGCCCACACCAGTCGAGTTGCGTCGCAGTACGTCGCGTGCGAAATTGAAACAGTACCAATAAGCGACTTTGTTTGGAAGAACGCGGCAACCGGGTCGGTTTTCAATGTACTGATTGAGCGCAAGGCCGTGAAGGACATCGTGGGCAGATCGGTGAAGGACGACCAGACGCGGCAGTTGGAGCGCATGGCATGCGTCAACGCGACCGGGACGAGCGTGTTGATCGTCGACGGTGAGCTGTGTCACGCTAGAAACACAATCGCTTACGACAGCGCGGGAAAAGACTCGGTCTGGAATCCGCGCGCGCGGTACTTTGGCGAGTTTGGAGAGGGTCTCCAGGGACGGCCGCTGACGACGGCGATTCGTGACCACGCGGAGATGCTCGTGTATTTCGCCGCGGTTTTGACGAACGGCAAAATTCGCGTCTCGCTGGCGGACCAGGTCACTCTCGAGCAGGTGCTGAGCGGCTATTCCCTTGCCCTTGCCGGAGCAATCGGTGGCGCCGAAGCTTATGCTGCTGCCCGAAGTCTTGGCGCGACAGCGCCGCTGAGCCGCGCGAAGCAGCTGTTCACCGACATGCAGGATTTCCAGACCGCGAGCGCTGCCGTCCGAGCGAAGCAGCAGCCGCTTAATCCGAAATGGAACGCAGAAGACCTCCGCAGAAGGAAATGCGCGCACAATACTGCTGTGGCAACCGGTAGCCATATTCTTTCCGGTAGTGTTACTCTTACTGCTACGTCGAAAGGCGGAAGTAGTACTCGCAGCGGCGCACCGGTGGAGCCGGAGGTGGCACGGGGACGCGCGGAGCTCGAGGTGCACTTCGCGGCTAGTGCAGCCTTCTGGGAAATGTACAAGGATGGCATCAAAGATGAGCTGAAGGCTGCCGCGCTCCAGGGAGGTGCGGAGCATACAATTACACGCTTTGGGCGGAATGGCCGCAGCATCGAAGCGGAAGGGCCCAGTGGAAAGTGGATGCCGATGACCAACTTGGAGTCGGGCGCGACATCTACCTGGAAGCAGCTACCCGAGCAGAAGGCGGCACTGGCGCACATCCACGATCGAAGAGTATGCTTGCAGTCCGTGCGAAATTCCAAACCTGCTCGCGTCGAAGCCGCGAGTCTCTCCGCGGCGTCAGCGAAAGTACTCGGAATGTGGGTGAAGGGAGAGGAGCTGCTATGCTTCCTGCGTCAAGAATACAACGACGCTGCGCTCGGACCTCCGGTCGCGGCAGCGGACACCCGCAGCCCGACTGCTGTTACGGTGTTCCTGGCTGCAGTGGCTGCAAAGTTCGTGAAGTACAGCTATGGAAAGACGGAAAGGGAGCATCACGTTCGACGCGTCCTCTACATCACGAACCTGGACGACGGACGAGCGAAGTATGCGCGAAAGTACGCCGGGCAGCCCCCGTGTGCCTGGGAGGGCGACGAGCTGCTATCGATTTTCGTAGCGATCCTCACAATCCAGTTTGAAGTGACGTGTTTAAATTTCGGAAAGTTTGGCGCGGCTCACGCATCGAAGCTGACGCAGTATTTGGGCTACGAGCTCGCGAAGCAGCTGGCGAATGGGGAACCGTACTTCACGACGCCGGGTCTGTGAGTCTGAAGTTACATGAAGCACGTCGATGAGTTTGATCGATGGACCGCAAGACTGCGATGGCGATGGCATCAAGAAGCAGCGCAATTCTGTCGCTATGACGAAGCAATCCACCGCAATCCTCGACACGTGCAGCATAAACAGATCCCCTTCTGCAGCGCTGAAATCTGGCGCGGAAACTTGTTCGGCCGCTCTTACAGGATCTGGATCCACGTAGGCTACGAGATCTACACATGGCCATTGCGGCAAAAGTCGAAGGCGACGCGATCGTCCCTCACGCAATCTTGTGATCAGGTGGAAGCTTACATCGAACACCAACGCTGTCCGTTTTTCTGTCGCACCAGAGCTTCTAGTGTAGTCGCAATTTTTGGACTGCCTACTTGCTTCTTTGTAGAAGAAGACATCCAAACCGAGCGGCATGAAGTCGGTCCTTTATTCTTTTGTTCGCATCATCAGATCAGTCGCGGCGTATCTGTACAATCTGCTGTTTGGCATTTCAATTGTCGCGGCCGCCGACCAAGTCAGCTTGCCGTTCGCCAGTGACAAGGAATATTCCCGAAGCAAAATGACGAACATTGGTGCCGCTGCGCCAGTCAAACGGCTGCGTCCCTACCAGCTCCGACTCGTCGAAGAAATCGGCGACAACAATGCGATTGCAAAAATGCCAACGGGAGCCGGGAAGACGCTGCTCGCAGCGGAGTGCATTCGACGACGTCTCGCAGAGTCGGCACCTCCTTCGCAGGAAGCTGGCCACAAGCTCAAACGGAAGGCGCTGTTCTTGGTCCCGACTTGCGACCTGGTTTCACAGCAGGCGAAAGCTGTGCGTGAGTGGTGCGAAACATTTGTGGTTGCCGAGTTTATGGGCGGCGCAGCACCGCCGGCCCATGCGGACGCGTACGATATTCTTGTCGCCACCCCCGACGCCTTCCGCCGTCTGCAAATGCGCAACGACGCCTTCCACTGGCGCGAGTTCAAGATCTGCGTCTTTGACGAGGTCCACCACGTCCTGAAGGATCACCCCTACCGGAAGCTGGCGCTCTCCCTCCGGCACCTCCAGCAGCCGCAGCAAGTGCAAATCCTCGGTCTTTCCGCGTCGCTCACCTACGCGGTCGGCGAGGCGGCGATTCAGGAGACGCTGCGCAACCTAACCCGCGACTTGAACCTGCAGAAGATGCTGTCCGTCTCCGACGCTGAGCTGCGCGCGGGCGGGTACGATCCGCCCCATGGGGAGATCGAGTTGGCCCATCCGCGCGTCATTCCGGAGGGTTTGGTTGGAGAAACGGATCGGAAGCCGCACCTGCTGCACAGCACGTTTTTCGCCCGGGTGAAACGTGGCGAGGCGACACCGCTGGCGAGAATGGTGCTCTCGGTGGTACGGGAGATGGAGGCGGTCGCAGGGCAGTGCGACTTGGTCGCTGGGGGCTTCAAGTCGCCGTTGGCGCAGTCAAGACTCGCGGCATGGGAGGAATACGCGCACAAACTCGGGAAGCGCGTGTCAACACCCTGTGGCGGCTCTTTTCTGCAGAAGCTGGAGGTATGGTACGTGGCGCTGCGTCTCCTCGTGCAGACGTGGGAGGAGGAGGAGCAGCTGGTGCTGAATTGGTTGTCACTCGAAAACGCGTTCACGCTGGAGTGTCTGGTGCCCCACGATGCTTCTCTTGCCTCGGCAAGGTCATCGACGTTGACTTCTTCCTGGAAAAACTTAGCAGGCCTTCTGCAAGAGGTGCGCAGGCTGGCAGAAAACCCGTCGAACCTGTCCAAGCTGGCGTGCCTGAAAGCACAACTGCTCGAGAAGATGGGCACCTTCGGCCGTGAACATTTCCGCGGCATCGTCTTTGTCGAGCAGCGCATCACGGCACACATTTTGAGCCGCTCGATCGCGTTGGACCGGGATCTGACGGCGGCGGGGTTTTGCCCCGACTACATCACCGCGCGGGGAGCGAACATCACGCCCAGCGTCGCAGTGTCAAACCAGCAGGCCTCGGAGTGCGTGAAAAAGTTTCGCAGCGGCGAGGTGAACTTGATAATCGCCACCAGCGTGATCGAGGAGGGCTTCGACGTGCCGGCCGCAAACGTCGTAATAAGCTTCGACCACCTGAAAAACTCGGTGGAATTGGCGCAGCGCTTCGGGCGCGCGCGGCAGACGGACCGGCGGGTGGTGGTGATGGATCAGCGGGCAGACCGGCCGCTGAGCCGGCTGGAGGAGGTGCGTGACGAACAAGACGCGCTGATCTCGGATTTTGCCGCGGGAAGCGGGACGGGGCAACCTTCGGCGAAGGAAATTGCTGCGGAAAAAAGCGCGCAATTGAGCCGCGAGCGGGGGGCGGCAGCGTATCTCAATGAGGTGCCCGGGAAACTAGCAGGAGAGGATGTGCAGCGCCTCAACATGTTCGCAAAAAAGACCAAAGCGCATCTGGCCGAGGATTGCCGGAAAGCCGCCGGGGACTGGTGCTTCGTATGGACGTATTCCTCCGTCTTGCGGGAGCTGCGCAGCGAGGCGCGGGGACAAACAAAGCAGGCCGCGAAGAGGGAGGCAGCTGGGACGCTTCTGGGAAACTTGCGCGCACAGATTGTTGTGTAAGTGTGACGAATTGGGTAGAGGATGATGCTTCCGCGTCGGTCGTAGTAATTAATGTACAGTCTTTTTTTTTCATCTGTGGCAGGTCACTGCACGAACACGAAGTTCTTTGTTTAAGGTAGGTAGATCTCCTATTCCCGTCCGGTGTGAGCCCTCATCGATTCCAATAAGAGACCGACCGGCTTTTTGCCGCTCATTCCTTTTCTGTCGGCTCGTTCTCATCTTTTGGTCGAGTATCTTTTGGTGTAAAAAGAAAAAAACTCGCACCAGCAACATGCAGCTCGGCGTTGGAGTTTTCATTACAGATGCCAACCAGCTCCAGCGACATGTTCGGAATGAAGATCACTACATCGTAGTGCGGTCCTGTTATGGCCCCACGCGAACATCAGGCAATTTTCGCATCAATGTCCTACTCTGCTTGTGAACAAAAGAGCAAGCGCAAGTTGCTAGTGCTCCTGGGAATACGGAAGCTTCGCTCAAGCCTGCAAGAACAGAAACGCTCTTGGAAAGAAAAGTTCACACTTATAATCGGTCAGTGAGTTGTGCTTCATCTGCTTTCCGTAATAAATAACGTGCAATATTACCATTGGTCAGCGTGGATGAAAAAGATGATCTTGCCCTCGGATCCGGATAAATTAGTCTCTAGTAGCTTCCGGAGGAAAATCGTATCGATTTCGGGTGGTCCTCCACATATCTTCAGGCGCAGCATTTTAGCTTACCCCCAGTTGGGTACTTTATTGTCGCTCTCGCTCAAAAACTGCAGGAGCCAGAGCGACAGATAGGTAGGTCACGAGGCAACGGTAATCATTTATGTGTAGGCACGTTGTTGAAGTCGTCGAAAAATGGCCAGTTCGTGGCCTGTTGCGCTTGAACAGTACCGTGCCTGGTGCCCGGAGCATTTGCGGAGCGTCTGCGCCGGGTTCAGCGATTCGGCGACATCTAGGTCGAGCGAGAGCACTGCTGGCGAGGTTTTCCCCGCATACCTGGAGCGACTGGCCGTGGCGCTGGCGGACCGAGCGCAGCAGCTCGACGACGGGTCGATCGTGTGGCGCAAACGGCGACGCACCGTTTCCGGGGGCGACGAAAACGAAAACGGGGTCGGCAGTACTACTTCGAGCACGGACGGCGACTTCGAAACAAGCGGAAGCCGTTTTCCGCGGGGCTTTGCGGAAGATCCAACGGGCGGTGTGGCTGGGAGAACGGAAGGCCGCTTCTTGCGGCCGCCCCCGGTTTGCTATGAGCCGCCGCTCGCCACGCACGGCATCCCGCGCGCGCTGCGCGGCCATCTCTTGCGGGAGCTTGGCCGCCTCGAGTGGCCCAGGAAGAACCACCGACGGAAGAAGGTTGAGAGTCGAAACTACGCTGTAATTTGGCGGAATCCAGGGCCACGGCCTCAGTTCCAGAAGCTGTTCGTTTTTCTCGAGCAGCTGATGGCGTTTGCGGATCCGTGCGCGCACTGGACGCACGTCGCAGTCACGCGCAACTTTCGGAACTCACCGCACCGCGACCACCAGGACGTGACGTGGCAATTCGTATCCAGTCTTTGGGATGAAGATGATCCGGAGCACGTGGACGAGGCCGGCGGGGATGAACATAAAGAGCCTCGTCCTGCTCAGGATCTTCTGCCAGGCCCTGTTTCAAACACCACAGTAGCGCTGTGCCGTAGCGGTCCACCCACATCGAATTCGAATTCGGGTCGGCACGAAATTCAATTTCCTGAAGCAGCCGCGCAACCCGGCTGGTTGTGCATTGAAGAGGAAGGTGCGGACAAGCAATCGCGACTGCTCCACGCAGTGAATACACAGGACAGGATCGCAAAGGTAGATGGACGGTACATGCACTTTGTGAAGGATTACTGCACATCAGGTTCCGCGAATCGATATTCTCTCGTCTTCTATTCGCTGGACGAGAGCGCAAGAACACCAATGCGGGGACCAATCGACTTCAACTTCGTTCCGAAAGAGCTATCTACCATGTGAATTTGAATTTGTTGAAGAACAGCGACGAGAGTTAGAGCATTTTCTTTTTTTCTGCAACTACGACAGCACAATTTATCACGGTTCGTAGCTGCTTTTTTTATCGGATGTGCGTGTTCTGGGTCAACGCGGGCCTATTAGTGCCACTTTCACAAGGACTCGGTCTTGATGTTTTTGTCTGTACGCCGAGGTGCATAGATAAGTAGTACTAAATTGCACAGGCATAGGCAAGCAGCTGCAGCTGTTGATGTTGTATCTGTGCTAATTCCGTGCCTTTCTGATTCTGGTTCGTGCGACGTGGTGAAAATCGGTTTGAATGGAGCAAAATGGGTTGCTTCTCTAGTGTGCTGACGCCGATAAGTTTAACCCTGAAAAACTCATATATCTGATTCGCTACTAACCTCCCTGTCGTGTCGACGGATTCTTTTTTCCAGGTACGCTTTCGGCAACGCCCCTGCGTGTGCTTGTGACTACCACCCCCAGTACTGAAGAGGTGTCCCGAAAAGGGATACATTGGAAAATAGAAAATAAAAGATTTTAGGCGACTCCCACCTCGCACCTTCCAACCCAAAATAGATTGTCTCCACTGTGCAAGTGTTGACATCGAAATACGTCACATTTACCCGCCGTCACTGCTCTGGAGGACATAGGCTTAGTAAATCGTACAACATACGAATCAATACGGTTCTATTTCCCTTCCCACAGAAAACAGTACTGTGAAGGAGATCTTCGAATCTACTTAAAAGCAAAATGGTGTTGTCTCGACGGTTGGTGCTTTTGCTGCTGACTGCGACCATGGAGCAGCATCCCGTGCGGGCCCAATCAATAAGCGGCCGTGATCTACAAGAGGAGACCGAGGGCGACAAGGGCAGGGGCAAGCGAGGTCGGAAAGGTGGCAAGGGAGAGGGCCGAATGGAAGGCGAGGCGGGTGCGGGCGCTGCTGCCGGCGCGAGCAACGAGGGCAACCGCCGTGAAAGGGGCGAAAGGAGTGAGCGCGACGGCGCGGAGGGCGCAGTCGATCGCGAAGCGAAAGGTAGGGGGAAAGGCAACGAAAACGGCGGCGTCGATCGCGAAGCGAAGGGCGAGGGGAAGGGCGGCGAAAACGGCGGTGAGACCGCCGCTGCAGCCCGTGGAAGGGGCCGCGGCGAGCAGGGTGGCGACTCTATTGGTGATGGTGGAGCAGGCAGGGGTGACAAGACGAAGGGTGAGGGGAAGGGCGAGATGACGGAAAAAATGTGCGTGTACGTCTGTAAGAAGGAAGCAGAAGATCCCTTCAAGGCCATGCGGCAGAAGGCAAAGGGCGCAAGCACGTCTGTCAAGGACAAGGTCGTGGCTGGGACGGAATCCACCACGGAAAAGGAGAAGTGGGTGCAGTCCATGAAGGATAAGTGGGTACTTCTACGATCTAAAGTACGAATCCGTTCAGTTTGTACGAGTTTGAGTTTGTCGTTACTTTTCTGTAGCTTGTCCCGACGGAGAAGCAAGTTCCATTTGTCCTAAGTTTTTCTGCTGTGTCCACACACAGGCTATGGCGAAGGACAAAAAGGACGGCTCTGCGGACGCATCGAGCGCAGACCAAAAAGACAAGACTTCTTTCGAGAAGACTTCTGCTAGCGCGGTTGCTGGCTCCACTCCCACTGCTGGAAACAAGGTTGCGCGGCACGAGGCGGAAGACGCCTCTGCGGGGGACAAGGAGCTCGAAGCGGCGGCTGGCGACGAACAAAAAAGCAAGAAGAAAAAGTCCAAGATGGCGGAGCGTCGCGAAAAGGCCGCCGCCATGTGCAGCTGCGCGACCGAGGGGGTCTCAGGGGTCCTCGACATTCCGCTTTCCAACGTCGCCCAGCTCGAGCAGAGCGACGAGCAGCAGGACAACTTCGGTGACGCGGTCCTCGGTGCGCTGATCGACGTGGTGGAGGTGGACGCCGAGCAGGTTGCTCTCGGCACCGTGGACCTGGTGCGCGACGGCGCCGAAGGCGCGGTGAACCTCGTGAAGGGCGTCTTCCGCAGGTTGACTACTGCCGAGAAAAGTGCCGCGGGAAAGGCGCGCATCGAGTACGAGATTGCCGCCACGGACGCGACGCAGCAGCAGGCGCTGCAGCAGAAGCTCGCGAAACCGGAGAACTGGTCGAAGTTTCAAGCGAGTGCGAACGAAAAACTGGCGGCTGCGACCAACGGCGAAGTGCAGCTCACGTCGGCCCCGGTGGTGGTGGCTGCGCCGCAACCGGTTATGTACAACACGATGTTGACCAGCTCCAGCACCACAGGTGGATATTATAGTACTGCCGCGAGCGGGACGTCGACGTCGTCCTCGTCGTCGAGCGGAGACATGGTGGGAGCGGCTGGAGTTCGTTCCCCGCAGAACTCGTATCTCCTTGGAGGCGACCAGGCGTCGGGGGCGGCAGGGCTGGTCGTTGGCATGAACGCATTTCTGGCGAGCCTGATGACCGTCTACCTCGTGGCGTAAGAGCCCATGACGAGAAGGGGATGGGGAATTACTTAAGTCTACGATTTCGTAAGGGGAAGGGGTGTCTAGGTCTACAAACAGACGCAAATGATGAAGCCCGGACATCAAGCGTGCCGGTGCGAAGGACAATTTTTTAGACTCGTCATAAAAGATAAACAATTCATGGTAGGCGTACGGCTACACGAAAAACAACAATGACTAGCACCGAATTGGAATTCCCACCGATACGGATTCTGAAAGGCCCGGACGGAACAGGATGAGCTTAGAAATTAGATTCGCAAGAAGTTTGGTAGAGCTCAGTTGCTTCAAGGCACAAGAGCAAGGACGACCTTCACCTTGGTTATGGTTTGTTTCACATAAGTAAACTACGACGTATCCTGACTAGAGCTGGCAGGTGTCTGAAAGGGTTTCTGACACAGCAAGAGCAAGAACAGTTTTGCATCAGATTGGAGAAAAGAACGTAACAAGGGGGTGGTTTCCTCCCTTTGAAAGCCGGACAGGTTTTTGAAGAGCTACTACTGCAATTTCTTGTCCCTTTGAAGATGGACGCACTGATACTCGACGGTGCCCGCGAGTCGTGCTAGTCCGACGAATGTAGTTCTCAACCGATCCGTCGCAGCGGAAGGGAATCGCACTGAACCACAAGACGTGCTGCTCGTGTCGTGCACTTCTACGTCTTTCTACGTGCAGCGTCCGTATGAAGTTCTGACGACAACTGTTTCCGCTACTCGTAGCACCGTGCGTGCCCCGTGGCGTTGGCCCGCATCCGTGTCGACTCATAATATAAAGCAGCCTCAAGATCCGTTTTCGTACAAAGAAATCGAGGCTATTGCATGCTGCCGCTTCACCTTGGTACGTGTACTCAACTTTCTGTAATTTATTACTTACTTTTGAAACAAGAAAAACTATGCTGTTCGTTGCTGGCGCCGGAACGATGCAACATTACAAGTACGAAAATGCAGCGTCCTTTCGCATTTTTGAGCAGGGGCTTTACTTCCCGATGAAGACTTGCTGAATCACGCTGGGAACCCCCAAAGAAAAGTAGACCCAAGATCATGCTCGCATCACAGAGCACAGGCTGCAGTACTTAGAGAGGTCGTCGAGGAGAAGGTTTACGTTTAGCTTTAGCTTTAGCTTCAAGTTCAACCCTACTTTCATTGTCTTTAATATATATTGTAAGTACGAGCAAATTGTTTCGAGATAATTGATCCCCTCTGTTTCTGGCCAGAAGTGGTGGAGCATCTGTTGCGGATGACGCTGTTTTTGCTCCTGCTCCAGCACACAGCGTATGTCCCGGCTCTTGGGATTGAAGTAGCCCTCCAAGCCAAGGCGGGGCAAGCTACTTCTCCCGATGATCCGCGGGCCGGGAATCTCTTGATGAAAGGAGGTCGATGGCGCGGCAGTAGAGCATCTTCAGCGCGGCCATCAGGTTCAGGAGACGAGGAGGAGAAGACTTCTACTAGTACAGCGCCATTTTTATCTCCGAGATCCGGCGATGGTCGTGAGAGGGTCGCGGATTTGCAACAAGATCAAGCCGAGGCCGAGGACGACGGCGACGACAACGTCGACGACTCGGGCGCGGTGGATGCCGATCCTTGTTCGAGCTCCACCTTGCAGTCGTGCGGCGAAGCCTACACTAATCCTAGTACACTTCCACCTGGACCAGGAGCAAATGGTGCAGTGGCAGCAACAGCAGGGACAGGAGCAGGTGCATCTCCAGCCGCCGGAGGTGCGGGAGGTGCCTCAGCGGATGGGGCACCGGCAGCAGCTGCAGCTGCAGCAGACGACGGGCCGCCT
>RXOD01006344.1:0-10637 GCA_005223375.1 Amoebophrya sp. AT5.2
GATGCATTTCGACCGAGATTAATTGCTCGGCAGAACCCACTCCGAATCGAACGAACTCTCTGTGGCAGTGGACAGGCGCCTTTCTTTTACTAGAAGGGCTCCCCTCTCCGGGCGAGGTCGAGGAGAGGAAATACCCTTGAGCACCAGGAATAACCCCGAACCTTGCAAAAATCCTCAAACAAACTTTTCGGAAACATCGATCCCACTCGCAGCGCTATTCTTGATAAACGACGCATTAACGCCATGCATCTATCGAGATTCATTCTTCAGTCTGTAGTCTAAGTCTCATTCTCCTTCTCCAGTCTAAGTAGTTTTAGTTTTCACGATCACGTGGTCACATACACCTTCATTGAATGATCATTCAAAAACCAAAATATAAAAAATGAGTAGTACAAGAAACTGCCTGCAAAAAAACTAGCTCGCTTGGTTTATTGCTCTCGCTCAAATTCACAGCCGTCACTGGGTACGCAAGTTTCCTCGTCGTTGCACTTACCAGGCACACCAAATGGTTTCGGCATCGGCTCCCACGTCTGTTCCTCTGTTTTGGTCCCGCTCTTCTCGTGTTTGGAAATTTCATGTTTGCCGCCCATCGCAAACCCCGTCTTGCACTTGTCGCCCTTCTTTTTCTGATGTAGTGGGTTCGCGGAATCCTTCTCATTATGGGGCTTCCCACAGCCTGTGTATGTGTATTTCATAGACACGGGATCTTGTTGGTCGTACCAGACCGCGTAGTGCCGGTCTGATGGGACGCCCTCTTTCTTGCAATGAAGGCCCGACTCGTAATCGCCACACGCTCCGTTGTTTACAGAAAGACTCGAGACCATGATCACTTCTAGTTCTAGCGAGCGAGAAACTAGTACTAGATCCAATTCGAATCAATTGGTGTGCGTTGCGATTATCGATGCTCCGGCGCTTACAACCGCGGCGCGCATTAATTTATTCATTCTGCTTGAGAACCAGCCTAAACCTTCCGGTGAACAAATATATACATTTGCGCAGACTTTGAGGTGGTTAGCCAGTGTTCTAGAGCTTCGCACTTCTGTCTAGAATGCGACTCAGAGTTCTTCCGGTGAAGACGCGAGAACCTGAGACCTACGCCCGCCCCCCGTACAGGACCTCCACCCGCTTCAAAAGACTCAGACTACGTAATAAAACTACTATGGCTATGGCTAGCTTGTGGATGTGGTCTCGGTGGATCGTTATAGCTTTTTATCCTCTCCCAGGGCCTTCACGGCCAGGTCCAATATAGGGCGGCAGAACCCATCCCCATCGCATTTGCCGCGCCTGGTGGGCATTTTGTCTCCCACGATACTCACCGTGCTGTCGCCCAGCGTGCAATTCGCCGTCTTCATCGAGATCCCTTTTGGGAGCGTGCACGTCTCGCAGTTTTTTTTTTCCTTGCATCCCTCGCTTATGTCTTCGAAGAAGCACCCGGGACTTTTGCCCGCGTGGTACTTGGTCCCGCACACGGCCTTGTCCTTCTCCACAGACTCCATCGCCAGGTCGAAAAGGGGCCGGCACGCGCCCTCTTTGCACTTCCCCTTCGCGCCGTCAGCCATGTCGTTCTCGGAATCATCACAGTCACTGATCTTCCCGGTGGTGCAGTCGTCGCATTCCTTCTTCCCGTCCCCACCGTCGCAAGCGTGCGGTTTCTGCTCCACGGTGCAGCCGCCGTGCACGTGAATGGGGCCCGTGTGGTGCGTTTCATTATTCTTGTTGTCATCCTCATCTGTCTCCTCGTCGTGGTTGTGGCTCTCGCTCTCCGCGGTTTCGCTTTCGTCGTCATCTCCGGGACAGAGCGACGATTTCTCCGCCTTGTGTTGCAGCAGAGTGGAGACCAGCTCGTGCTTCTCCAAGTTGGCTTCTTGCCCGCTCATACGACGCAGAAGGGAGGGCTTGGAGGCCGTCCCTCGACGTCGATGCCCACGGGGCATCGAAGCAGGATCCCCTCCCAACCCATCCCGCCGAAAATTCGCGCCGATCACGGCAGCCACGCACAGCGTGTGCACCTGGGCAGCTTTTCTCGTCATCGAGATCATGTTGAGTTTATATTATTCTTGCTCAGGAGATGGAGATTCTATATGTCGAGGGCATCTAAGTTGCACCGCACAGCCCGCATATCTGAATCAGCTGATCAAGAAATTCGTACTCTTTCACTGTATCTGTATTCCTTCTACCTAGCCATGCTTGCTGGACGCGGACCCATACGCACAGCCGGGGGGCGTGCCTCTGTGTCACGATGATAGTGAAGATGATAAAAAAAAATTGACGAGCATGACGTCTTGGATTGGGCATCAATTGGATTTGGAACAAACGGGGGCTCTGTATCCATAATTGCGCTGCCTCAGCGTTCTACAACGGAAAGTAAGATATAACAGTCAGTGATCGAAACCACAGGTAACGGATGCCTCAACCAGCGACCAGCCGTAACGGATTCATCGAGTTGAACGAAAACGAAGATTGCTGATGGCGCTCACGGACAGAGAATATCTGCGCAGAAAGTTGGTGGCATACTCGACTGACACCAAGGCCCGCCACAGCGAAAGGGGGTCACGAAGTCTTGACGCAGTTCATTCGATTCTCCTCGGAAGACGCAGTTCATCCGATCCTCTTCGGAAGACCACCCTGCACATCCATTTATTTTGCATGGATGTTCGGGGGGGCCTTCCGGCGTGGTGCCTCGAACTCGACGCGTCGCGTCCAGCGGCAAGCTGGCATGGAACAGCTGGTGGAGGGGGCGCTGATCGAAAACGAAAACGAAATCGATGCAAAAGTAGTCGTACTTAAGATTATTAGTTCACAGCCGCAGGATTTCTTCTTTCATGCTCCGTCCGTCCGGCAGCAGGAATTTCTCGCAGCAGCACGCCTCCCATTCGTCTACTTTGACCGCCAGCTCTTCCAGCAGCTTGTCCTTTTTTTTCCGGAGACGGTTCCGCTGCTGTTCCTCCTGTAGGAGGGAGATCGAGTTGCCGGAGAACCGTTCCTTCGGGTCTTTTTCGAGTTTCTGTTTCTCAAACTCGCGGAACGTGCTACGGAGTTGCACGACCTGATCGTACTTCTTCAGGATGATCATCCGTGCCTCCGTCTTCACCTTCAAATGGTGACACTCCCGTTTTAGCAGAATGTACGCCTTCAGGGGGGAAGTCTGTAGCAGCGAAAGCGTCTGCTCCAGGTCGATTGCCTGCACTTGTTCGCCTCCGCAGGATGATGTGGCCGATCCGCAAGTGTAGGGTCGATCCTTCACCCGCACCGCGAAATTCTGCGCCAGCAGCTGTCCCGCGTCGAAAGTGATCGAGGCTCCTACGGGTGATCTCCGGCCCCGGTCGCTTACGTCCTTCGACATCTTGTTTGTCGTCCCCGAAGAAGATGCCTCGTCTTCTTGTCCCCGGACGCTGCTGCTTGCGGTTGTTCCCCTTCCCCCTTCCTCACAAGCAGCTGACAAGAAGCTTTCCACGCGGTTGGAGAAGTCTAGTCGCTCTTGCTGCGGCGTTTGCAGCTGCTCCCACAGCTGCGCGAGGGTTATCTTCAAAGCGACCACTTCGCCCCGGCACTCTTCCTGCAGCCCTTCCAGCTCGCGCTCCAGCCGCCGAAGCTCCGCGAAGGAAGGGGGCGGCGGGCCGTTGCCACTCCCACACCGCGAGTGCTCGCCCCCGCCACTTAGATCGATGTTCACCACAACGGGGGGCTCGTTCCGATTGTTCCTCATCGTGGATGTCTGGGCGGAGGAGCGGTGGTGCCGACTCGCGCGTGCGTCGGACAGCGACTGGAGTTGCTGCGGGCTCGTCGACCCAGGCGTGTCGGTGGAGTCTCCGAACCAAGGAGACTCCACCATCGCAGTGGAGCCTTCTGCGGCGGTGGCGGGAGAAAAAACGGTCCCCTGCCCGCCAAGAGGTAACAATGCGGGCTCAGCTCCTTCGCGCGGCCGTGGATCGGACCATCGGTGTGCGCGTCCCGCCGACGGGCCGAAATGGAGCCGCTGCCGGTACCGGCCCACCTCCTTGTGCAGAGTTTGCACCACGGCCGCCGCGAGGGTCTTCACCGCGCGCAGTTGCGATATCCTGTCAGTCACCTGGCAAAGGAGCTCGCCGCGCGACGTCCCCACCTTCACTTTCTCCACGGAATTCGTCGGGTGGACGGACGAGGTGGAACAATTCGTCGGGTTTTGCACCAAAGAGCGAGTGACGCAGAACCGACGCTCCAACTCTCCCATCGGCGCGAAGAAGGACATCGGCGCGCCCGGGGAACCGAGAGCAAGAGAGGAACCGCCGGGGTTCTTCTTGATGTCAACATCCGAGGGCTCGTCCTCAGTTAGACGAGATGAAGATGAAGATGCTGCTTCCCCCCCACCTCCTCCAGGAACAAGCGCGAGGATGTCGAAGGCACTCGTGCCGACCTGGTCCGCTCCCTCCGTTATCCACCCCGTGGCCGTCCCCGGGATGCAGTAGAGCTGTTGCGCGAGCTGCTTCAGCTCCTTCAACCTCTCCGCCAGCAGATCCGAAGCCACGGAGCGCAGTTTCTGCAGCCGCTCATGCAGGTTCAGGCTCAGCGTCTCACGGCTCGTCGAGGTCGAACTCACGGCAGAAGTAGAAGAAGCAGCTTCTAACCTTTCGCTCTGATCATGATCATCCCCGCCGTCGGTTCTGCTCTTCGTCGGGCTAAGTACGTACTGGCCGTCCTTCGTCACGGAATACCGGTCCAGCACCGAGCTCAGGGAAGGCGGAGTCACCCGAAGTACCCGGGTCTGCTTGCCCGCGCCAAGCAGAGGACCTCCTACCCGTTCGCCAGACGCGTTGTACTTCGCGTGGTAGTTCTTGATCGAGTCGATACTTGCTAGGTCGAAGAAGGCCGAATAGGTGGAGGAAGAAGAAGCCGGCGTTCCCCCGGTGGTCCTCAAAAGCGACTCCTCAAGCTTCACGGACTCTTTTTTCAGGGCGTACCAGCGGCACTCCTGGGTCTCGAGCTCGTGTGCGCAAATGTCCACAATTCTCTTCTCGAAGATCGACAGCTGCTGCTTCTGCTTCGTCTCCCGCATGCCGATGTCGGACCAGATGTCGAAGAGCAATGTCGTGGACTTGGACAGCACCGTGAGTAGAGCGCTCCTGTCGCCGCTCATCTCGATAGCCAGCTCGCGAAGGAGGGAAGAAAGCCTGCCGCTTCCGGCGGTCGGGGCAGCCGCCTGCTGGTCCTGGTGCTGGTCGTGGGGAGGCTTCTTGCGAGCGACAGGAGCGACTGTCGCGGATGCAGTAGCAGTTCTTTCAGGGTCGTTTATTGAAGCGTCCGCAGAAGTATGAGCATCGCCTCCGACGTCGAACAAATTCTTGTCCAGTCGCTCGTCCTCGAGTTGCTGCTGCAGATGCAAATTTTCCCGTCGCAGCAGCGAGTTCTCATCCTCCACCGCGCGGATGCTGCTCGCCAGCCCCGGCCGCGCGGATTCACCGTTGGATTCGCCGCCTGGCGTCGACGTCGCGCCGACACTCGCCGCACGCAGTTCCTCGAACTGTCTTCGCAGGTCTCGATTCTGTTCCTGCAGCAGTTCTAGCTGCTCCGCCCGCATTCGGTTGATATCTGCATCCGCTTTCGTCCCTTGTTTCACTTGTTTCCCGACGTCAGCACCTTCTTCAATTTCCGTCAGCAGCGCCAGTTCTTTTTCTACGTGCAGTCGCTGCAGCTCCTGCAGCTCTCTCCTCGCCTCGCTCTCCTGCAGCTCCAGCCTCTGTTGCAGCTTCGGAATCTCCCCCCCCTTCGCCTGGTCCAACTCCTGCTCCGCCTGCATAAGTTTCCCCCTCAATTCGTTCCTGTCCGCAAAGACCTCCTCCAGCTGTTCCATCGCGGCCACGGTCAGCAGCGCCAGCTCCGCCCGCGAACTCGCGCGCACCTTCGCGGAGACCCAGCGGGAGGTCGCGGCGTTGGTCCCTTCTTCCTCCAGCAACGCCGCGACCTCCCGCTGCGTCTCCGCGATCCGCTCCTGGTCGAAGCAAAGCTCCTCTTCCAGCGTTTCCCGCTCCTCGTCCAGAAGGCCCCCCCCTCCCCCTCCGACACTACCACCCCCTACTCGCTCCTTCCTCCGCACCAGCTCCTCGTTCAAGGCCTGCAGGGCGGTGAGTTTTTCGTCCCGGTCCTGCAGCTCGCGCTCGAGCCTTGTATTAGCGTCCTTCAGCTTCTGCGCCCGGTAAATCTCGCGCTCCACCCACAGCTTGCGCTGGCTGATTTCGGCGGCGAGCTGCACGGTGCTGCTACTAGTAGACCCCGGAGCTGTTGTAGTAGAGGAAGAAGTGGCTGGTGTGCCCGCGGCGTTCGATCTTCTCGACCGATCGCCAGACGCCCCCGCGCCTCCCGAGGTCCGCGCGGCGGGGAGAAAGTTGCTCACCGGAACCAGGTTGGACGTCGGAGCGCTACCACCTACCGCTGCCGGCGCACCTGCAGAGGGCGCTGCGCCACGACGGATCTTGCTCGTCAGCGCGGCGTTCTCCTGCTGCAGGTTCTTTAGTTTTGCCTGCCACTCCTTCTTCCACTTCCGGAACCGGTTCTCCTCCTGCTTCACGCGATGCTGGATCGTGTCCCGCTGACCCCGCAGCCTTGCGATCTCTTCGCCCATCTTTTGCATCCGCCGTTCCTGTGCCTCTTTCGCTCGAAACAGCCGCTGCGCCTCCGCCTGCTGCCGCTGCAGCTGTGCCAGGTGCCGGTTCACCTCCAGCAGCTTGCCTTGCAGCAGCGCCTGCTGCGTGGTGCTCGCGATCGCGCCGACGGCACTTGTTCCTGTAGAGGACGGGCGCGCCGACGTCGTCAGAGAAGTCGTGCCACCTCCCGTGCCCGCCACCTCCGCCTCCAGTTTTTTCTTCTCCTGCAGCACTTTGCCGATCTGCGTTTCCAGCTCCTGGCACCGCGATTCGTACCGCTGCTTCATGGAGTAGAAGGCCTTCTCCTGGTAGCAGAGCTGCTCCATCAGCTGCTCCTTTTCCGAGATCGCCGACTCGAGCTCGTGCACACGGGTGATCAACTGCTCCTGATCCTGGCGGAAGTCACGCTCCTCCTTGGCCTGCTCCGCCTCGTGGCTCAGGTGCTCCAGCTCGTCCATCTCCACGATGGCTGTAGATGGACCTGAGCCGCAAGAGGAAGAAGGTGGTTTTTCTGCAGTGGATGATGCTGTTGTCTGGAGGGCTGTTGACATCGTCATCGCCCGCTCGCGCTCGATGGCGCGCTTCAGTCCGCCGTCATCGACCGGGAAAGGGGGGGGAAGCCGGGATATCATATGGGGAACTGGATGAGGACCCCCACTGGCATTTTTGCCGCTGAGCGACGCGATTGTCGCCTCCTGCTCCCGCGTTTTCTTCCGCAGCTCCTCGATTTCTTGCAGGTACGCCTTCAGCGCTTCCTCTTCGCCTGGAGCGTTAGGTTCTTCGTCGTTTACGTTCGTTTTCCCACCCGGTGGTGCTGCTCCTCCACCAACTCCCAGCACCTTGTTCGCCAAAAACGCGTGCTGCGTACGTAGTCGCGCGTTTTCTTCGTGCATCTGCTTCAGCTCCGCTTGCATACTTTCCTTGTCCGTTTTGAGTTGCGCATTCTCGTGTTGGAACTTCTCGAGCTGGACGCGCAACTCCGAAACCATCTCCGACATGGATTCACCTCCCATCGTCGAGGTTCCTCCAAGGAGCGCCGGTGTCAGTGACAAGGGGCCACGGCCGGCACCAGCGCCCTGACTACCTTCGACGCTGGCCTTTGCGAGGAGGAGCTCCAGCTGCAGCTGCTGGATGCGCTGCTTCATTTTCACAAGCTCAGCATCCTCGACGTTCAGATTCTGCGACACCTTGTTCTTGATGTTCCGAGCACGGTTGGCGTACCTGGTGGTAGGGAAGGTGGCGAAGAGGGGGCGTAGTTTGTTGTAGAGTGAGTTCGAAATAGATAGCGTCACTCGATGCTGTAAAAACAAGCACGAGGAATAGCCCGCTTATGATTTTTTTCCGCATCGGCTGCTGCAATTTCATTCATAACAAACAAGAGCGTGAGTACAGACCCTGTGTGTTTTTTTAAGCTGCTAGCCACATGAGAAACCCATGCTGTCACAAGCCCGAATGCAACGAACTTCTTCTACCGTGCCAATTTCTAAACGCAAACGAGTACAGTATTTATAGAAAGTAAGTACTTCAAAGTGTTGAGGCTTTCCCCGAAATTTAAGTCGGCTGGGCTGACGCAGGCCAGCATGAGTGTCCGCGAGTTCCCTCCGAGGCTGTCCTGGAGGAGGCGGGTGAGGCGGCTGTCCCGGTAGGGTATGTGTGCCTTGTTCAGAGTTGCGTCCCCCAGTGCGCTGATCACATTTCCCAGCGCGAGTAGTCCTTGATTGATCGCCACGCCCTCGCGGAACCGGTCCCCGGCCGTGCCCGTCTTTTTCACACGTTCGGACCCAGCCAGATCGACGAAGCGCAGCTTTGCGGTGAGGCAGTCGCCGTCGGCCTTCTGCCGTTCTACCGTGACAGTGAAGACTGCGTGAGACCTGAAGAGATGAGAAAAAGACGTGGGGCGAGGTGGGGCGCTGCGCCTCGATCGGGTTTGCTTCGCGCGTCAATCATGGCAAGGCAAAGCGGGCAAGACGCACGCGCGCCGCGGCGAAGGAACGAGGCCGCGCAAGCATGGCGGGCGCCGAAAGATGGCACGTCTTTAATCTGGCACGCGGACGATCGAGCAGCAACATAGATGGAAGAGCCGGCGCCCGCGCACTTTCGCCCACGCGCCAGCGCTTCGGCATCAACACCAGCCCCGACAACCATCCAGCCCCAGCGCAATGTAAGGAGCCGAAACCTCCGGACTATCTCCCCCCCTGGGGGCTGCGTTTGATGGAGCCGCTAGAGATGAGAGCAAAGCCGTCGCGATCTCAGACGCTCACTCAAGATGGCAGGCGTCGGGGTCGCCGGTTGGGCAGAGTTGCAGACGCAACAGGCGGCGGGAGGAGGCGTCGGCAATACGACGCCAGCGCACGAGGCCGACCTCAATCGGGAACAGCAGCAGCGGGAAGCTTTCCAGAAAATCAATGGAAAGCAATACGCTTACGGGCTGCAGCTCGCTGCATCCTAGCGCCTCCACATCCTGTGTGACTCGGCGCAAGTGCCCAAGTCGCTGACTTTCTTCCCCTTCGCCATTCTCTCGCTCTTCCGAGCGATCGAGTTTTTGACCCAGCAGCAGCGCAGCACTCTGCGCCGCGCGCTGCAAGACGAGGCGAGCGCGCGGCCCAATCGATCCGGCTGAAGTCGCTCGGTCGCCAGGATCCGTCGAAGTTTCGCGCTGTCTTCCAGCTCGTCGACCCGAATGGGAGGTGCCCAGCCTGCCGCCAATTTCTGGCCCACTTACTTCCTGGCGCTGACGGACATGCTCCAAGTCCCGCACGACTGGGCCGCCAACTCCAACAGCCGCAAGCTGCGGGGGGCCGTTCGGGTTTCGCGTCTTCCGCGAACTCTTCGGCGGGGTGGTTCACGCCGTCCGGGCTACAGACCAAAGCCATCGGCAAAATATGGACCACGCACGCGGAGGCGTCTGAAGGTCCGAAGGGCGTGGAGATTCTCCACGCCCTTCGGACCGGCCCAAGCAGCGACGCCCCCGAAGATATCCGCGCCCGGAAGAAGTTTCTGATCCTCGCCCGGTTCGATGACGAAGAATTTGAGGACGCGGCGTTTTGTGACGAGGTCGGGGAGACGTGCGAGAAGTTTTTCACGGCGGCGCGGGTGGATCGCATCCCCATGCCCACAAGGGTGGGGAAAAAGCAAAAACGACGCCTCACTCTTCTGCAGCGCACGCCCTCCCTCCTGGTCGTCGGTTGGCAAAGTGGTCACGGAAATGCTCGCGAAACAGTGGGGGGCCGGGACAGTCCTCGAGGGTTTGGGCATCTACTCGCCATCGCAAGGCGGATTCCGCAAGGCCTTTCAGGTTTCGGAGCTGGTATACGTCTGGCGCCGCGTTGCTTAGCGAGGCCATTCGCATGCATATCGGGTCGAGTTGCCGCCTGTCGCAGATGGCCTGCTGCATCGAAGCGGACGTGAAGAAGGCGCGCCCGTCCTTCGCCTTTTCGGTGTTTCACGCACGACACTACGGGGAGCGGGCGTCTTCGACGCGCCTTGAAGTCGGCTCCTTCTTCATCTTCGATCGGTGCGAGCCCAGAGCTACGAGCCCAGGCAGCGCCAAGCTGCTGCGTCATCTTCCCAGCGGCATCAGCCTTGACGCCAAGCGGCAGTCGCGACCGGCTCCGTTTTTCCCAGCCGCCGGGCGAGCGGCACCAGCGGCGTCCGCGACGCCCTCATGGACGCACTAAACGACAGCGCCGAGGCCCCGGCGGGGGCGCTCTCCCTGTGGCCGCCGACATCCCCCAAGCGCCAGCGGAGCACCGGCGCCGAGGCCTTTCCGGGCCCCGGGCGACCGGCGGGCACCCTCGCGGTGACGATGCTGCCCCCCGTGCCTTCGACTACAGACGCGGCCCCTCCAGTACAGCGCCGGTCGACGCACCCCAAGCGGCGCAGGCGGGCCACCTTCTCCGCGCCGAGGCGGGGGACATTTTGACGGCGGTAGGCCGTGACGGCCAGCGCGATGCCGAGCACGAGAGAGCGAACCCCTTCAACATCGCGCCGATGAGTCTCCGGGCGAAAGTGCAGCGGCTC
>RXOD01006345.1:0-10633 GCA_005223375.1 Amoebophrya sp. AT5.2
AGTAGCAGGAGCACAACAAGACCTAATACGAGACAAAATATGAGACAAAATATGGTACTGTGCGGTCAAAAAGACTGTGCGGTCAAAAAGAGAAAAAGCAAGTATGTAGGGCTCAGTAGATGAAAGGAGCCTGGCACAGGTTCATCATCATGTCGAAGTCGAAAGCGAAACAGTATACAGATCGCAATAGGCTAGGAGTCATTTTGGATTTTCCTTCGTCCTAGTATCTCCAGTCGAGCAGTACTTCTAGTATTTTGCCATCGATCAACCGATCAAACAATCAAAGGTCAAACTCGTATTCGTAAGTACTAGTACCACCACAAGAAGTAAAAAATAGCGGCAGGCGTGGCAGGTGAGTAGCCGCAGCAGGTACTTTCTGCTCCATCCCGGAAAAACGATTTTTGGAAAACCACTGTAAATTAATTACCACGCAGCCGGCCTCCATCTGGTCGAAGATCTCCAGCGCCTTGGGCCGGCACTCGTCCCGGCAGTGGTCCACCGTGTCCTGGCTCCACGTTTGGCGCACCGTCACCGGCACGTCGCAGGTGGTCTCGCAGGCCTTCGACGGCCACACGCGGTACTCCGGCAAAGTAGCGATGATGAACAGAATGGAGGAAAACATGATCGTGAGCAGCAGAAAAAAGCTCAGCCACTTCGCGACCAGGCAGCTGGAGGGCTCCTCGAACACCAAAAAGACGCGCTCGAGGAAGGTGAGCTTGATGTCGAAGACCGAGTTCTTCCACACCGCCACGAACTCCCACCAACCGATCGCGCCGGACCCGTCCACGTCGTACTTCTCGGAGCGGAACACGGTGTCCTCGTCTCCGATCACCCGGAGCACGCGCCGCATGGCCCGCTCGAAGTGCTGCACGTGGATCTCGTCCGAGTCCCCGAGGGAAAACCGCTCGTTCAGGGTGGAGAAGAGCTTCCGGAACATCCCGAGACCCAGCTCCTGCCGCTGCGGCGGAAAAAAACTCAGATGGCTGTCGTCCACCTGCAAAAAGTCGAAGCGGGTGAAGTCCACGGGCGGCAGCGCGCGGATGGGCGCCTCCTCGTCGCTCACCTTCTTCAACGTGGACTCGCCGGAAACGGACGCGGACCGGAGCGTGCCCTGTTGGGCGAAGGGGTCGCTCGACTGCTTGTTGCCCAGTTTCGGGGTCGTGGACCCCGTGGCCGGGGTCTCCGGAGGCGTAAGCCCGTCATTGCCGCCCGCGGACAGGGCGGTGGCCCCAGGCTCAGGAGCAGTGGACTTGTTGTTGCGCGAAAACATTAAGTGGAGGTGAGTCGGCGCTTAATATTGCTGGATCAATGATAATGAATCGATTGTAGTTCCTGAAGCTGTGTAGCAAAGAATGGCAGTGCAAGTGCCCCTCTTCTACAGCTGTTACAACCTTCAGTAGCCCCGAAACCGTGATGGTGGAACGAAGCTGGCTACAGCGACGCTACAGCCGATTCGGATCAAAGCCGAAGCCGAATAGAAGTAGAACGATCATAGTGTACTAGACTCAGACGAGGGCGGCGCATCAGTCACAGCCACCCGCCTCGCTGTTTGAATTTCATGGGTACTTCCTAGTCGTAGTCCTATACGTGAAAATAATGCATGCTGACATGGGATTCGATGAATCATTTGAGGGTCCTGGACACGCGATGGTTGAGACAGGCATCGAGCTTGCAGAATCTGGCCACGGTACGAAAATTCATCGCTGAAAACAGACGCACGTCGAAACGAAAACATCGCGCGCAAACAGCGCACAACCATGCGGTGATCGTGATTCCGGCTCAAACCATTAACATCACCGACGCGATACACATTTTGTTGTTTTTGCACGAAAACCGAGTGGAAGACCGAAGGCGCACGAAGACCGAAGGCGAATCACGGAAGATGATTGGTCGGTGACGGTGACCAAACACAGTTGCACGCACGAAAGTCTGTTCATTTACGATATGGCATGTAGCTGCAGAAGCAAACAGAATGAAGCTCGTGTTCTGCATAACAAACCGAGCAAGATTTTGCAGAGTACTGTCGTGTTCTGATGTCGTGACCGCTACTTATCTTCGTTCATCGGCAGGATGGTTTGCGTTTGCGAGAAGATACTAATCGTTCGAATTTGTCATGTTCGTCACGCCCGCGTGGCGGTTGTCTTGCGTCCCTCTAACAAATCGCTGACCGTCTATGAATGATTGTTCACTGCGGCCCCGGCCGCTTACTTATGTTCGCGAAAATCCATTGAGCCTGTTCTGCCTCCTTCTGTGTCTGTCGTCCTGCCTCTAATAAAGTTCAACCAAAGAAAAGGAGAAGGACCTCGTTGGCGCCGCAGGGCTATAATTTCAAAAACTTCATCAACTTCTACATGTTCCTATCACATTCCACCGACGACCGCTGCGGCAGCGCACGTCAGCAAAAGCAGAGTTACCTACAGAAGCTGACGAACAAATACGATATCGGAATAGGTTTAGTACGAACCCGGGCCCTGCAAAGACGTAGCCTTAATGATTAGAAGTTGCTTTTGAGTATTTTTTGGTACACGTAGCTGAAGTCTTTGTCGGAGAAGCCCTTTCCGTGCAGGTCTTCGTAGTAGTTTTTCAAACCGAAGGCCGCCATTTCGACGTTCGCGTCGCAGCTCTTCGCATTCTCAATCGCGAGCGTGAGGTCCTTCACCATTAGAGACATCTTGAACCCCTTTTCGTAGTCCCGACTCGATGGCGCGTTCGGCAGGACGTCGGGACAGGGGTTTTGCACCTCGCCGGACCAGCAACGCGCACTCGATTTGTTCATCACGTTGCAAAGCAGCGCGGGGTCCATGCCTGCATTTTTTAATTATTGGCAAAGATGATCGATCGATGACCGAATTTTTGTCCGGTTTTTCCGATGGTCTAGCTGTGGACCGGTCGAGCACAAGGAAGTGGCTGGTGGTGGTCGATGGTGGTCACGGAGGCAGTATCAGTAGGATGAGTACATGTTTGTAGTTGTACAACTATTAGTAGACTACTACAGTAGAAGTCGAAGTACATCGATCAACATCAAGTAGTCTTCCTAGGTGGGCAGATGGCAGAGGCAGAATCAATAAAATTATGTACCTGCAGCTGCAGCTACCTTACATCGATGTATTACATTCATACATCGTAAGTACCGAGTTTCACGCCGAGTGAGATTGCTTCTGCCACAGAGATCATTTGCACGCTGAGCGCCATGTTGTTACAAACTTTGGCGACGCTGCCGCTTCCGGACGCGCCGCAGTAAAAGATGTTCGTCCCCATGTTCATCAGGAAGGGTTTTCCTCGGTCCTCAAACACCTGCTCGCTCGACGCCCCGCACATGAACGCGAGCGTGCCCGCGGTGGCACCCGCCACACCCCCGGACACCGGCGCGTCCATCATGGAGAAGCCCTTCTCCGCCCCCGACGCCCCCAGCTCCTTCGCGAACGACGGCGCAATGGTGGTGGAGTCGACGAACAGCGTGCTCCTGCTTTTTTTGGCGTTTTCGAACAGGCCTTCCGCGCCCCGATAGACCTCCTCCGTCGTTGCGGTGTTGAACAGCATGGTGAAGACAATGTCGCACTCCGCCGCTATCTGCTTCACCGAGGCGGCGACCTCAACGTTGGAGGCCACTGCGTCGTCGCTGTCGGAGACCAAAAGCTGCGTCCTCTCCGGAAACTTGTCAAAGGCAAGAACCTTCGCGTCAGTGAATCCGCTCTGTGTGGCCTTGCGCGCAAGGTTCGCGCACATCGGGAGGCCCATGTTGCCAAGCCCGATAAAACCGAGGCGAGGCTTCACCGGTAATGCCGTGGCTGTGGAGAATCGTCTGCTCCTGGTCGTGGTGGAAGTGCTGGCGCTAGACCCAACAGAGAATCCATCACATTCGCTACTTTTCGTAGCTGCTTTTTTCCGCGCGTTCGATATTTTTGCACCCGCCAGAGGTGGTCTACTTGATGCAGAGTAGACTGGGGGCGCGTCTCTTGCGAGCAGCGGAAACCCTCTCGATGAACTTGTCGTTGTCCGAAACGCGGGGGTCCTTGTCAGCATTGCCGCGCTCATGTTCGGGAAATAATTCTAAGTGAGTCAGAGTCTAGCTCTACCTCGTTCTTCACGCTGGATCGCTTGTATGTTCTTCTAGCTCGACCCAACGGGTCAGATACGTTTTTGCCTTCCGACGTTTCCTCCATTGATTTCCGGGACGTCTTCTTTGCCGCGTACGCGTCGGAAACAAAAATACACTTCGTCCTGTTGTCTCGTCTCATTTCTTGTCGTTGTCTCTCTCTCGTCTCTAGCTCAAGAAAAATAAAGTTAAAGATATAAAACTAGAGCAGGGCGGTCGCCAGGCGGCGCTCGCTCCGAAGTGGTCGCGTCAACTTGAACAAGTCTTGACACGCTACAGGCTGTACAGCGCACTTTCATCAGATCTGGTGCTGGCGATTCATGTTCCGCATGCATTGAAGAAGTCTTTCCTTGTGCGCGTTGGCGCGTTGAGCGGGGTTGCGCTTGTACAGTCGAAGATAGTCCTCGTGGTCAAATGTCAAACTGCAGAAGTTCTAGTTTTTTAATAGAACTAGAACTTACCTTGCTTTGCATAAAACATCGAGGAGGCGAACGTATTCGTTACGCCATTTTGGATTTGGCATGAACATCATCGTGGTTCTTTCTTTTACTTTGATGAAGTTCTCCTTGTACCGTTTCTGCGGAAGCTAGTGAGGATGGAACGATTTTGGGCAGACAATGACAGCTTCTGGCTTACCTTTCTTTTTGTTTTTCAGACCATGTTGTGAGTGTTGTAAGTTATCCCGGCGGAGCTGATAATGCGAAAACTCGCTAGCCGCCACGTCGTCTCCTGCTCGCTTGTGAAGTTTCATTAAAAAAAACACCTTCGGGTGATCAACATGATGTCTACTTGAATAAAATGCACCCTACGCATCTCGACACGGGCGCTTAACGTGCACCTAGTGCGGCTACGTACTTCGTTGGACGATCAAATGAAAGGATCGGAAACGATTTTTGTCTGTGAAAACAAAACCAACATTTAGATTACCTTCTGTGAACCTTTACTGAAAACCGGAAACCAGCACCTTGCTTGGCGCCTTCATTACACTTGGGTTCAGGTAGTCATGGGAATTTATCTGGTGCTTAAGTATTCTTATTGATTCTCAAACTGGGCTCCCCGCGGTGGGCTGTATCGAGACGCAGGTGAGAATGACCGTGCAGTCGTCAGAGCTTCCTTTGGTCAGCGCCAGCGTCGTCACATCTCCCGCGATGCGTTCCAGAACCGACGCCACTTGGTTCTCCGGGTCGACTGATGATGATGTTGAAAGTGTTATATTAGTTCTGGCACGAAAAAGTTGAAAAGTTGATAATCAGATTTTATTTGAGCTCATCTCGTCTGCAGCCCAAGCCATCAGTTTGAGATCTAATATGGATATACATTCTTTCCCCGCGGTGGCGAGATAGCGCTGCAGCTGCCGCACCGACTTCTGCTTGGTTTTGATGATATTCAGAATGTCCTGGCCGTTCACGCAGTCCCAAATACCTGGGGAGACGAGAGAAATGTGGGCGGTGGAAAAACTAAAAATAACTAAGCATACGCACAACTCGCTCTCGAAATAGAAATAGATCGGTAGCCATGATGATGATACCGTCGGTTCCCTGCACTAGTAGCCCCTGGACCTCGTGAGCTTCCTTGTCTTTCTTGCGGCCCTCCGCGAGAATGTCGATTACACGGGTTTCCGGGACGATACTGATCACGCCCTTCGGCACCTTTGCTTTCACGTCGAAGTCCCCAATTGTCCGCGTCGGCTGAAGATCATCATGTCAGTTGTTGGCGTTGGTCTTTATTCTTGTTCTTGTTCATATTCTGAACTAGAAGTGGGCTCACTTTTTCCTGACTAATGAGCGTGGTCAACGTTTTTCATGATTTGTTTCATTCGATTCATTCATCTCGCTGCACAAAAAAGATGAATTCCAACCGAGGCCGTAAGTACTTCCAACCCCTCGACGCGGCCGTCTTGAACTCGCCAGCCGAGCGAGCGGATTCGATCGCACTCGTATGGCGCGGTGGCTTTGAGGTCCCGCGACATCCAACAAAACGCGCCCGTCTCAAATGTCGCGCTCTCCGGGGAGTTCAGTGGGATGTACACTGCGCGGCAATCCCCTAGATTTGCGCACCAGAGGTACCTCAACGTCGTGTTTATCTGAAGATTAATCTGACATCATATCCGTATACCCGCTCGCACCGCAAAAGAAAGAACGCTCCCCCAAGCCAACACACAGTGTGAAGTTTCGTTCCCCGATATTGAAAAAGTACTTTCCCCAGACGATGCAGGAGTTTGCGCAGCAGCCTGCCGTGGAGCCGGTTTTGGACAGGGTCTGCTCGATGTCTTCGAAGCCGGCCACATGCGCAGCGTGGACGTTCTTCTGGTCCAGAAAGCACTGATTAAACACGATTGACGGCAGTTGATCGGCTACCATGTCAGCCGCCATCGCGCCATCGTGACCGTCCAACACTCCAACGATGAACATGTCCACCTGATGATTAATTAAGGTAGAGCCCATGCTAGCAAGAGAGCATCAAGTTCAAGGCGGGGCGTAGTACTCTTCACGTTTCAATGTGTACTTACTAGTGTCAGTCTCAGAGTCACTCAGAACCAATCTGCGAATATTATAACGTTAATGGCGCATGGGAAAATAAGACCTGTTCGCTGTTCTTCCTCCGCACGTGCTCTTCGCAAAAGAAGCGATCTTCGTTGGCGTGAAATCCCGGTCGGTTTTCCTCGCTGTAAGCGCGGCACATGTAGTACATGTCCAGCTGGTTGCTGTGCTGTATTATCTCCTTCACCGACTTGGGTTCGGCGCTCTCCGCCAGCTCCGACTCCGGCGCCAACAGCCCCCGGACCGACGGCTCCGCCACGGTCTGGTACCCGACATTGCGGCTGCTGCGGTTGATCTTCGGCATGGCGCGGAATTCGCGACGATCTTGTTTTGTGCCCGACGCTGACGATGGCCGTTGTCCTCCGACGTGCCCCTGTAGTTCTTATTTGTCCTGGTGCGTGAAAATTGGGGATTCTGTCCGCTAGAGAAGCGACGAAGCCGTTCCGGCGCGACGTGGTCGATGGTGCGAGCAAGTCTCGTGGCGAAGACTAGAGGATCATCAACAGACACGAATGATTCCTGTTGAAGGCTCAACATCGCTTCCGACGTCCCGAAAACCAAAGACGCCAACCACGAGGAGCCTCAACATGATTGATAGCATCCAACAATCGAAAGAATTTTTAAATCCCTGATGAGCGTAACACGATAGGCACGGGTGCAGCAACCTCGTCCAATCGTCTTCGTGGCGCGGGCAGCAGAAAGCACGAGCAGACTACAAATACAAACAATCAATGAGAATGAATGACAAAAGCTACTACCTAGAAGAACGTACTTTCTTACTTACATTACTCTACGTTTTTTGATTCGAATGAGGATGGTGTCGAGATTGCGAGCTTGTTTCGGCCCGGTCGTATGTAGTGCCACGAGCGGCAACACCTACACCAACAAGAACAAGAACAGCATCAATATAAGCAACAGAACACGAACATGAACAAGGACAAGCAAGAGCGACACGAACGTCTATCTCTATTTCTATACCGAGTCTGAGAGCTTCATCACGCTGGCTGGCTTAGCCGCTAGCTGCAAAGAATAAGAAACGAAAGCGAAACCTCGTTCTTGTTCTACTTGGTATACGTAGAAATAATCAAATACTTACTTTTAGTCGTCGTCTCCAGCCAAGCAACGCGGCCTAGCCCTGCGCCTGGGCCTGGCGGGCCGACGACCAGTACTATCCATAAAAAAAGAAAAAGCGTTCTCTCTGAAATTGCCTCGCGGTCGCGCTCGACGAAGGACTGTCAGTCTAGCCTGTCAGTAGGGTAAGTACATTCATACGGAATTGTTCCTCAACTGAATCCGTCAGCCAGGTATGGCGGTGATCACCGATTTCATTTTGGCACCCACAAAGTGGGAGCGCCTCATCATCTTCGCTGTCGCGCGCGCGAATCATGTGTCCAGCCACCTGCCGCAGTGCGGCGCCGTTGTAGAAATTCTATGTGTTCCGCTGTTATTTCTTTCGATGGGTGGATAGCTGCAAAAAAGCACTTTTTTCATCTCCGGAAAATTCTTGCGTTGTCCTTTTTCTTTCCGAGCTTCCTATTACCTATGTTGTCACGCTGCTTGCCGGCCGCTCACTGTTGTAGAACCTCCGTGCCCCTCCTTTGCACCAATGCCAATGCGTTTAGTTTGTGGTACTCGAATACTTCATCTTCTGTACAAAAGGAAAAGAAACGCCCGCCCTTGTTAGTTCCTCCTCTAGCAGGAGAACGAGAGAGAGAACGTGGACGTCGGACGGAGCCCCACAAGGACCGGCCACATCGTCGCAGCAGAAGATGCAGTCCTGCTGTCAATGTAGTACCTACTAGTATGTGTGCGCGAAGTAAGACACAAGTTAAAATGGTCGATGCAGAAGCAGATTTGGTAGTACCACTAAATCTACGTTGTTCATTTTTGCGATGGCTGCGATGTAGTCTGTCGTCCCCGAGATGAAATGTTGAAAGGCGCCCCCGGTAGTTGTCTGGCGATGTTGATGTCCTGAGCCTGACCGCGATTATAGTCCGCTGTAGAAGAACAAAGTCACTTCGTCCCTGGAAGTGCTTGCTCTTGTTGGTCCGTCTTGGTCTTCCTGCGGATTGGTTTCGTAGTAGTGAGGTTGGAGTATGAATATCGACAAATAGCATTTCGTGGCGCGCCCTCCCACTTCTAGGTAAGTAGGTCCTCCGTTTCTATCGACAAGTTCCTTGTGTTGATGGGCTGACGCTGATTTTAATGAAACGCGGGTTTTTTATACAGGCCGTACCAAACAAGTACGTCGAGTAGCTTGGAGGTTAGTGGTGTGACGTCCTCGTCGAAGCCGAAACCGTAGGTACCGAAGGCCTACGTCGGGTCGAAGTACTAGAGACGAGGAATTTCTAAAAATAAAAATAATTCCGTGAAGATTGATATAGCAACATGGATACACGCGCGTTCGGATTTCTGTCAGTCTCGGTTCTGTCGAGATCATGATGAGTGCAAGTAGGTCGCAAAAGTTGTACAGAAACAGATACCTACATATTGACAGCCCTGGCAGACGGGTGAGGTCGCAACAAATCTCTGGTAGTTTCTCAGAAAAACGCAACATGTCGACATCGCCCTTCGTTGCGCAAGCACATCGATATCTATGTCGCTCTATCTAAAAAAATCTTCAATGCAAAGAAGCGCTCCAGTCACACTGCGCAACCGGTTCCAAGCGAGGTACAAATCCTCCACGTCCGCCGCAATACGGTGGAGGCGCTGTACCTCGCTTGGAGTTGGAACCGGAGGGTAGTGTCCTTTTGATTGTGCTATGGCAGCTTGTGTAGCGAGGATAGCCATAGCGAAGTAGAATCTTACAAGCCAAGGCCAACACACCCTGAGAAGCGCACGAGGAGACTTCGTTCCCCCCGCTGCACGTGGCAACAACATGACACATCCGCCATTTTTGGCATCCAGGACATGGACTCTCGACGGCGGCACGGGGCGACGAGTTCGGCGATGGTTGTTTGAATGGACAGAAACCGAAACCAGCGTCGTGCTGCGTGGCAGCTACGCGTTCTCGTGGAAGAGCAGGGGGCGGCTTCGGTCGCGCTGCCTCGTCCGCGGGGCTGTTTCATCGTCCTCAACATCATTCGCCTACTTGCATTGTCGCTGCTGCAGCTTTCTGCCCCGAAAAAGTGAACATATCAGGGAAGAAAACTCCGGAGTTGCCCCGCATCTGTTGACAACTGCCCCAGCCCGTGCCCGCCCAGGGTATTCCGCTGTTGCTTTTCTGCTGAGGAGATGCTCGGCCACCCGAAGACGAGGATGAAGGCCACCGAGCTGCGGCTGAAGATGATTGCTCCTCCAAAGTCGTCGCGGAGGCATCGTTTACAAATTCGCCTTGTCCACCACGCCCTGCTGCCAGCAGGGACACATTACCGCCTGCGTCGCCGCTTCCGGCCGCCGCTTGCTCCTCTGCGTCCGTCATTTCAACGTCTGGTAGCGGTTGTGGTTCATCTTCGTCTTCGCCGGCTGCATCCCTTCTGTGTGGTCCTCTTTGACGTCCCGCGTGGTCGTCCTCCGTGGAAATCCCATGAGCCCCTGCACGATGAATTCCCGCTTCCTCGTGCCGAATATCTATGTCTTCGTTCTGGTTTTCTACCATCATCCGGGCGGGCGGCTCTCCGGTCCGGGCGGCCAGGGGAGCTCGAGCAGCACGACGGCGTGCGAAGATGGCATCCGCATCATGAGCTGGCGGGCCCTCGTCATGCACTCTTCCCCTCGCCTCGTCCTGCCGCGCCTGTTCCTGGGCGCCAGCCATGTTGAATCCGCGGTGGGGATTGCCGCCTCCGCCGCCGTTGTGTGCAGCGTCGGCTTCTCCTGCGCCATCTTGCGGCGCGGCCGCACCAGCCCCATGATCCGCGGCGCCGCCCTCGTCCTCTTCCTCACCAGGGTGGACACCAGGCGTCGCCGCCACCGGTGGTTCTTCCGGTCGGCGGAACATCTTGCCGACCGACATGAAACGCTCGTGGGAATACTTCTTGTTATGGTGGGACCAGCTGGT
>RXOD01006346.1:0-10628 GCA_005223375.1 Amoebophrya sp. AT5.2
AGACACTGCACGCCCCGGAGTACCTGCGACGGAAAATGTTGCGACCTAGTACGGCGGGACCGATGTCAACAGCTTCCGATGTGGACTTGGCCGCGTTCCTGTTCCCCTACCAGCTGCCTAGACACCGCAGTTCTGAGCTCCTTGGGCGAGCGCCGGTTATTTCCCATCTGAGGCGGTCGGCGTCGAACGAGCTCCGCCCCGTCCTGCCATTCGACAGCCTACCAAACGATGCGGTCCGCAAAACCCTGCGGGACGTGTTGCGACAAACAGCGGAGGAAGCGGAAAGAGGTCTGAAACATAGAGCAGGGAAGAACCACTTCTACTACTTTTCGCCGGAAGTCTCCTGTCCGCGGTTTCCCGGCGAAGACAGTGTGCAGGAGGTCGCGTTTTGGCTGCAGAAACATGATGTTTCTGCAGCCAAAACGCGATCTCCTGCACACTGTTTCAAACATCGGATGGGACACAAGTACAACTTCAACTATCCAGCGACGAACAAAAGGAACAGGTCGGGCTCTCCTGCGTCGAGGAGTTGTGATAGGGAGAGCAGCGCTTTGGTGCAGCAGCTGAGGCGCAGCAGCATTCACAAAGTCCCAGTACCCGGGCTTCGAGGCTCGACACTCGTCGACGACACACGGATCCCTCCGAGAAGATTCGAGGGGAAGGTGGGAAACCTCCATTACTCCTTCGCCGTCAGCGGGCGGTGCTTTCTCGGCTTGGATGCCACTGAAAACCGTTTTTCCACCAGCACCGTTTCTGGTAGTCGACGTGGTGGTTCGCCTCGTCAGGATGCTGTTGTTGAAAATAGGCTGAATTTGCTCACTGCGTTGATGGCACAGCATGACCATGAACATGATCAGGAGGTGCAAGAAGAAGAAGGGGAAGTAGAGAATGTGAATGTCTACCTCGGAGTGATCCGGGGACTCTGCAGGAACGTGCTGCGTGAACAAATTGGAAACACAGAGCTGAACCTACACGTGCTGGCAGACTGCGTGCTGCAGTTGTAAGAGGAAGATCGAGCACAAGAAAGATCCGCGAGGTGCATACATAGTAATCGTTGAAGGTGCCGTCTGTTCGCGTTTCATCCGATAGATCCAGCAGCGCCGGGACAGGCATATCTGCAACTACACGATGCACGGACTTCAAGGGAAGCAGCTATAACGGCGAAGCTATGACGAGATTTTTTCCACCAGCACCCATCGATCTACACTGAAACGCTATAATGCGACGTGCGCAACCGGCGCGACAGCAGCTGAGAGGAGAAGCGATAGGTTCATGAGCTAAAACTAAAAGTAAAGCACGACCAGAAAGAACTACGGCGCACCGAACAAGTACTGATAGCGAAAACATTAACATTGATAAAATTGAAATTCGAGAGAAGTAGCCGTCCGTGTATATATATTCATTTTCTTCATCATAGACAACTAAGTCCATCGCATTCACCTCGGCCATAGACTAAGAACAAGGAGAAGATGGGCGACGTGAATCCGGTGTGGAAGGCGACGAAGCCCTTCGTCACGGGGTCGATTGCGGGTAGTTTTGCGACGTGCTGCATTCAGCCCATGGACATGGTAAAGGTCCGCATTCAGGTCGCGGCGGCCGAGGGAAAAGCAACCAGCCCCGTCACCATCGCCTCCCAGCTCATCAAAAACGAAGGCTTCCTCGCCATGTACTCGGTATTAATAAATTAAGAAAGTCTACTTAACCAAAAGTGCATTTTTTAGAATCTGGCAGATGCTGATGCTCTTGTTGAGGCTATGAGCACGAGCTTGCAACAAGAACTTCTGATTCGATCCTAAAAATATCACAGGGTCTCTCCGCCGGGCTGACAAGGCAAGTCATCTACACGGGAGCGCGCCTCGGACTCTACGACATTTTCACCGATATGGTAGTAAAGCTGGCGTTTTAGAAGTTTTATGGAAAAAGACACTATGTTTGTATACTTTTCGTTGTACTACACCAAGGTAAGGTAAGGTATTCGTGGTGCGCAGCACACCGGGATGTTGTACTACACCAAGCAAATCGGATAATCGGTATCGGATTATGATATCAGGGCTTTTGTTTTCGAAAAATCGCATAATCAATCACTGCAGGCCAAGAGTCCCGGCGAGAAGTCTTTTCCGATGTGGAAAACGGCGACGTGCGCACTCGCGGCCGGAGGCCTTGCAGCGATCCTGGGCAATCCGGCGGATCTCTCTTTGATTCGCATGCAGACGGATTCCATGCTTCCGAAAGAAAAACAGGCCGGCTACAGACATGCGGGGCACGCGATGTCAAGTACTATTAAATTAGTTCTAACACTAACAACTGTTGACTGTCGAACTCGAAGTCGATACCGATAGAAGATGTCAGAGTCAGAAAAAAAAAAGAAGATGTCAGAGTTAAAATGTTAGTGTCAGCATTTCGTGATTCTGAACAGGTATCATGAAGACGGAGGGTTTCGGCGGGTTGTTCAAGGGCGCGGCGCCGACCTCGGTGCGGGCGATGGCATTGAATTTGGGCATGCTTGGCGGCAACACGGCAGCGAAGGACTTCTTGTCGCAGAATGTCGGCCTCGACAAATCCTCCACCGCCTGCGTCTTCGGCGCCTCAGCAATCGCAGGCTTCTTTGCGAGCGCGTTTTCGCTGCCGTTCGGTACTACTATCCTCTCCGATTTTACTTTTTCTATAATTACTTAAGTGAACGACCCAATACGCTCAGACTTCGTGAAGACGCAGATCCAGAAGATGAAGCCGGACGCGAGTGGCAAGATGACCGAAAAACTGTTTTTCCGAAATTGATGACAGTGAATGTCATCTTGCCACTCGCGTCCGGCTTCACCTTCTGGATCTGGATCCACATGATTTGTCTAAGCGTGTGTGAGTATCCAGAACCAGATCCAGAAGGTGAACACCAGTCACCTTCTCAGCCGATGTCTGTGTAGAGGACTATAAACCGTGCTCGTGTAGTACCTGTACTAGATGGATCGATGGTGAACGTGAAGAACAAGAAATGTTGATCTATGTATGAGGGAGCTCCGGCTCAGGATTGGAAAAACGGGCGACCGTTCTTTGCGTTGGTTGGGGTTTTCGTTGCGTGGGGCCTGCCTCGGTGGGTCCCTGCTTCGTCAGCAACTCTTTCCCACGTAGGGGGCAAGTGCTCGTCGGTAGTGTGGGTGGGCCCCTCGGTTGGTCCGGACTTCGGTCTAGTCTCCGTTGATTCCCCGCCGCCCCTGTATTCTCGTACAGGGCCGTTACGACGGCTGCCAAGTCTATGGTTTACTATGTATGAGCATCAGGCTTTTGAAATTTGATGATCTGGATCGTCTCCTAGCCTTGCTGTTGTTATGGATCTTTTGGATCATCTCTGATCGACAGATTTCGTCAAGACGCAGATCCAGAAGATGAAGCCGGACGCTTCGGGCAAGATGCCGTTCAGCGGCCCCCTTGACTGCGCCATGAAGATGCTCGCGGAGGGCGGGCCCTTAAGGTTTTACGCGGGCTTCCCGACCTACTATTTCCGCATCGCCCCCCACGCCATGATCACGCTTACGGGTTGAAAAAATTCAGGTCTATAGGTCTAGGTTTGCCGTGTCCACCCGGTGGCCGCAAGAATTTAATACTCGTAGGAGATGACGATGACCATGACTGCTCCCCGCCCTCCCTTCAGGGACCTGAGTTTAGGGGTCGGAAGTAGGACTAGAATCCGACTGCTACGCCCCCATCGGGCCCATCGGAGAAGGCAGCGGCATTCCACCTGTGACGTGCTGGCTCCCATCGGCAAATCGCAGCCATAGGAACTACCAATCGGGCCGTTCTCAATCGGGTAGATCGCTGTCGGTGATGACCGTCACTGATCAGAAGGCGCCAGGAGACGGGATTTCCTAAGGGCAAAACCTAAACCTGAAGTACGACCTGGGTTTTTTCAGCCTCTAACACCCTCATCGCGCAGGACCAGGTGAAAAAGTTCTGGGGCAGCATCGGAGCGTGATGGAGACGGGGGGCAATCTTCGATTAGAAGCTTGGCGAGGGGGAGGCGAAGGGGCCAGATTCGGGCGCCAGATTCTTACTCCGAGGACATTTAAAGTTAGTGCCCGACCAACATAGCTAAAGGAGAACAATATATAAAACAGAAACCAGCAGAGCCGGGGTGTTGTAGCTGTCAGCTCGATACGTAGCATCGGCATCCGTTCCCGTAATAATCACTTCGCAATGTTGGGGAGGACGGGGAAATCGAAAGAGTTTCACGACATCGCAGAAGAAGACGTTTTTTGCAGAAAGTAAGAGGCGAAAAAGAAAATAGAAGAAGCTTCCCTGCAGGAGCCGCAAGAAGAAACAGCAATAACGGCCGGAGCGCATTTGCTAGTATCTTCGGATATAATCTCGTTGTCGTAGTCGTTCTCGTTGCATAAGGTTGAAAATGAATGTATCCAAAGATCATGATCATTCAAGGAAAGCAAAGCCTTTCCGGTCTGGCTTCGAGCGATAGTCGTACATGGGAAGCCGGCCACGATCGACCCACGAAGCAATTGAATTTTTCTTCGACAACGAAAACAATGAAATTTCCAAAGCGGAGATTGGGTCAGAAGCAGAACGTCGAAGCACGCGGGGCGCTTCGCCACGAAGTCACGCGTTGATGTCTCGGCCGAGTAGGAAGAGGTCCGGCCGCCTTCAGAAATGGATCAAAAATGTGCGCGAGGATCAAAAATCGGAATCGGTTGTATAAGCGAGTCTTTCGCGGTCGCAGCTTGTTTTCTGCAGCAGTATGCTCGATCCGATCACCCCTTCTTGAGGACGGGCGAGAGATACACGGCGATCGGCCCAGTCATGGGCTACGTAATGGTTCTACAAATACGGACGGGGAGGGGGATCGATCCAACGAACTGCAACAAGTGAAAAAGAAGAAGAACATGATCCGACGTCAGGCTCAGCTTCTTGATCCATCGCTCGAGACATTCCCCAAGAATAGCTCAACAGCACACCTCCAACCTACCTAAAGCGTGCAGTAACTACTAATAAATATCAACCAGTAACTACTTCTACTACCCTAAGTAACAATCAACCGGACCTACTACATGTACATTCATTAGTTACCCACTTTCTGTAGCAATCCGATCAACTACTACTACAAGAAAAGGAATTTCCGAAAAAATAACCGGCTGTACAACTATACACACACCAGACACGACAGACCTGCCGGAATCGGCAGAGCTCCTTCACATCGCACTTCTTCTTTGATCGTTCGAGAAAAACTTAGATCGACATCGACTGTAGCTAGGTTATAAAATGGCTCGCCGGAGCTTGTACTTCTTGTTCGCTGGGTGCTCTGCCATGTCCATGGGACCTTCGGTGACCGCTACAGGTCCAGGAACTGCATTTCCTGCGAATCAACGCCGCTGGCATCAAGAGGGATGTGATGGAAAAGGAGCCGCGCCCTTCGATGGCGCCGCGATAGCTCCGCAGCAGGAGCTACGTGCAGCGCAATGCATCGGGCTGGCTGCGCGGCGACGTTATGCTCTGCAGGCATCAGCGCGTCTCTCCGCGCTTGTGTGCAGCTCGCGCAAGCCTCGTCCGGAAAAGCGCTGTAGTCGTAGCGGCAATCCATACGCCGCGCGCGCAGACCTTCTGCGCCATACACATGCTGATGCTCGGCAGCCACGCCTTCTCGCCGCAGCTTTCTCGGAGAAATCTATGCAGTATTATTCTAAAAGTGCGACAGTGACACTGACAGTGACCGCTCCTGACCCTGAGCGTCAATCCGTATCCGTGCAATGATGCGGCGCGAGTCCAACAAGTCACAAGAGCTTCACCATCGATCCAAATGGGCGACGTGAGTTGGAAGCAGAAGCCGATCACTAAAATTTTCGGTCATAAATTGTGTGGTGGAACAAGGAGTCTGTGTCGGGTAATGAAAATAAATGTTCCTTTCCTGCTCACCGACACAATGGCGATAATCAATACTCCGGGCCGCTCGGTTCATTGTCTACAAGATTGATCATGCTGTGTATGCATGAATTGAGGATCAGGCTCCATTTTGAAAGTCAAGTACTATAACAAACTGTAACCACAGACTCGCTTGAGGTTCAAACGTACAGTTATTGCCCAACCAACGCCCAGCCAAAAAACGGAACACTTTTTGCAACTACTACCAACTACGCTGCGGCGTAAGACCACCATCAACATCAAACTATTGAGACGTAGGTAGACTCAGACCACGAATTCTCTCGAACCGTACTCCTATTTACCTGTCCCCTTCTCTTTTGTTTTGCGAGTAAAAAAAACTTTTGCGCCATCCCTTCATGGCTGTAGAGTAGAAGTAGTGCTTTCTTATATGGTTACTAAAAGAATCTTCAGCACTGAGAGACCCGCTCTTTTCTCTACTTCTTGAGCGAAAGCCGCTAGCAGCTACTTACAAGCACCACCATCCATCGGCATCGGCCCAGCATTGCTGCAGTATACGATCTCCTTGGGACCATAGCACTCTGACCCGTGAATATGGCTCGTGCGATGATTCGTCTGTTGTCCGCCGTCTTCTCGGCTCGGATAGGCTCCGCCGCCTCCCCGGCCGCTTCCCCCCACGTAGCAGTAACTTCCGTCTCGCCGCGCGAACAAGTCGCCGAGCAACTTCTCGCTCGCCTTGAGGAGCTCGGTCGCATCGTCACGCAGGCGCAGCGCACGTACTACGAGACTGAGATGAGCAACATACTTGAGGAGGCACGCCGTGTTTTCGACCGCCCCGATCTCCCCCCCAGGGAGCAGGCGCTCCGAGACCTGCTCCAGATGGAGGTGGGGCGCGAGAGTGGGCGAAGCTCGGAAAGCAGGTGGGTCACAAACGCCGCCGCCGCTGCGTGTCCAGGAACTGCACTTCCTGCGGAAGGAGAACCGGAGGACGAGGAGGGGCCAGCAGCCGATGACCACCGCGCTCCTCGGTATTATCTCGCCGATGACCACCTGCCCGTTGCTGGGCCTTTGCCGGAGAGACGTGAACCCGGACTAGCCGGGATGCCGCAAGAATTCCTCGGAAGGCTCAACGGATTTGGATTTTTCGACCATAGTGCTGGTTTTCCTTTTCTTCGCAATACGAGCCGGAAGATGCGCACAGACTACGACGCACACGCCGTTACAGACGACGCAGTGGAGACCTTGGTGGCGAGTATAGAAAAAGGGCGCTGGAAACAGCCGTTGACTGCCATCCCACCCGCGGCACGCAACAAAGGGAGAGTGGTACGGGCGGTGCTGGAGCATACTGAACTGCTAACGGGAAAGACCCTCGCGGATATTCCGGCTCCCGTTCGTCGCAATGCAAAGGTGGTGGCGGCGGCGCTTGATCATGGAGTGGAGATAAACCTTGAGGAGCTTCGGCCCGCAGTTCGCAACGACGAAGACGTGGTGGCGATGGCGCTGGAATGTAAGCTGATAACGACCCTCGCGGAGATTCCGGACGCAGTACGTGACAACGCAGAAGTGGTGGTTGCGGCGTTGGACAACGAGCTGATGACCGACCTCGAACAGATTCCCGCCGCGGTTCGCGACAATGCAGAGGTGGTGGCTGCGGCGATGGAGAAAGGGCTGATCGCAAAACCCGAAGAGGTTCCGGCTAACCTGTTGGCAACTAGCGACGAGGTGGTCGCCATGGCGATCGAACGCGGGTGGATCGAGACCGTCGAGCAAATTCCGGAGGCGCTGCGGTCGTCCCCGCAAGTGGTTGCGAGTGGCATTTCCAGTGGACTGTTTCGGAGGGAGGCCGACATCGCTTCACCCGAGGTCGTGAGGGACCTCTACGAATCGTCGGAAGACGTCGTGGTGGCGGCCATCCGAATGGGCTGGTGGCGCGAAAAAAGGTACGAGGATGTTCCGGCGGTGATGCGGGAAAACTCGGCTGCGGTGGTGTCCTGTGCCATGGAATTTGGCATCCCCAACGCGCCTAGGTATCTCAAGGAGATTCCTCCGGCGCTTAAGGAGGAGGAAGAAATCGTCACCACAGGAATCAAGGGCGGCTGGTATCCGACCTGGGACTTCCTGCCCATGTGGTGCAAGGGCAGTGTTCCCTTCATCAATCGCTATCGACCGTTTGGCATCGACCGCGCTTATTATCGGGCAAATGGTCTTCCTCCGGCTTTTTATTTAATGGGGCAAATTCTCCGGCATCAGGCGCGCGACGGTGACGAATTGCAGACTCTCGACCGGGAAAGCGGGGAAATTCTCCGGAGTGTGTATGGGCAACGTGTGAGAGCAATGAATCGCGCCTGGGATACCATCGCGCTCCCGCCGGCTCGGAACAATCCAGTCGTGGTGGCGCAAGCGCTGCGCGGGCGGGTGATCACAAAATGGGACCAGATCCCACGCCAGCTGCGCGGGAACGCAGAGGTGGTGGTGGCGGCCATGGAAGCACTGCCGGGGAGCGGAACTTCCGAAACAAGCTGGCAGGAGGAATTGGCCACGGACAACCCGCAGGGCTTCCGGTTCAACCGCGATGTGGAGGAGCCCGCGCGGTCAAGTCTTGTGGTGCGGAGAGCAGCCGAGGCGAACGGGATCGCAGTGACTCCCGAATAGATGGAGTTGGAGGTGGGCGTTGATCATTAACGGCTACTGACAGAAGGCGGAGACGATCTTGATCAGGCTCTCATGGTCATCGAGATGGATATTCGTCCAGCCTATTCCGTGACCGTAAGTTCAAGCATTCGAGTGGCGGACGCGTCCCCCCTATCTCGGTACGGTGATACTACTGATTATACTTATAGCGTTTGTAGCTACTTATCTACATAAGTATAAAATAAAGATATTTATTCGATGGCAGCCAATTGTTGGTGTTGCTAGTTCGTTGCATCAATCTAGTGGCAATCGTCAGCCTTATTTCGTGATCTTCGCTTCGGCTATAGCATCGGGGCGGCCACGCCGCCAGTCATAAGTTTGACAGGCGAGAAACTCAAACATATAAGCATCTCCATAAATAAGACCGTGCTTCATGGGTGGTAACGTCATAGCTTTTCCTCGCCCGCAGCATCGTAGTCCCAGAGAATTCACTACGAAGCCAAGAAAAACAAAAGCAGAAGCAGCGGGCTATTCGCGAAGGGGTGCCAAGGAGAATGGAAGGAAACCCATTTCCGAAAATTTTCGCAGCAGGTCCAACTACATGCATAGGCCCTGGGTGAGCAGGAGAGGCACAGCCAGGAGTTTACTCCTCTCAACCACCTCCATCGGAGATGCCTTCCGATCTCGATCCGATCGGGAGGGTCCCTAGGAATATTGCTTTATCAAGCTGCTTTTTGCTTCTCCGAGATCTTCAAACCGTCTTGATCGGTTCTTGCCCTCGCCCCCCATCCGGGGACTAAAGAGCGATTTGAGGAAATCAAGATGGAAATGGATCGCACTTACTTTTTTGTACGTGGATCAAAGATGAATCGCGATCTTTCTTTGGCTGAAATCCGCATAGCTTGAAGTGCTGATGATCCTGAAGATTTAACAGACGGGCGGGAGATACACGGCGCTCGGCCCAGTCATGGGCAACGTAGTGGTTCTACAAATACGGACGGGGAGGGGGATCGATCTAACGAACTGCAACACCAAGTGAAAAAAAACATGATCCGACGTCATCCATCCGCCAGGCTCAGCTTCTTGATCCATCGCTCGGGACATTCTCCAAGAATAGCCCAACAGCACACCTCCAACCTACCTAAAGCGTGCAGTAACTACTAATATCAACCAGTAACTAGTACTACATAACCGGACCTACAGCTACACTACATGTACATTTTTCATTAGTTACCCAGTTGCTGTGGCAATCCCTCCGAACTACTACAAGAAAAGGAATTCCCGAAAAAGTAACCGGCTCCTGTACAACTATACTTACTCCCTTGGAGGAAGAAAAAGAAATCAGGGACTATACCGCCGCAAGATCAAATTCATCATACTTACACAAACCAGACACGACAGACCACCTGCCGGAATCGGCAGAGCTCCTTCACATTGCACTTCTTCTTCGATCGTTCGAAAAAAGCTTAGATCGATCGATCGACTGTAGCTAGTGGATAGAAAATGGCTCGCCGGAGCTTGTGCTTCTTGTTCGCTGGCTGCTCTGGGATGTCCATGGGGTCTTCGGTGACCGCTACAGGTCCAGGAACTGAACTTCCTGCGATCCCGGAGGAGCCAGCCGATGAGCACCGTGCTCCTCGGTATCAGCTCGCCGATGACCCCCCGCCCGTTGCTGTGCCTTGGCTTTGGGCTCCTGAGAGACGTGAACCCGGACTAGCCGAGATGCCGCAGGAATTCCTCGGAAGGCTCCGCGGATTCGGAGAAATCCGAGTGCGCGACCCTTTATTCGCGCGACCCTTTATTCGCGTCGGAAATATCCGAGTGCGCGATCGCTGCCCGTTTAGTGCGGGAACGGGTTTTCCTCTTCTTCGCAACACGAGCCGGCAGATGCGCGCAGACTACGACGTCCACGTCGCACACGACGCCCTGACAGACGACGTAGTAGAGGTATTGGTGACGCGTATCACAAAAGGGGGCCGGGGCGTGAATAATCGATCGTGGACTACCATCCCACCCGCCGCACGCAACAACGCGAGAGTGGTACTGGCGGCGCTGAAGCATACTGAACTGCTAACGGGAAAGACCCTCGCGGATATTCCGGCTCCCGCTCGCAATGCAGA
>RXOD01006347.1:0-10627 GCA_005223375.1 Amoebophrya sp. AT5.2
CGAACCCCTCGCAAACCCCCCCCCAAAGAAAACGCCCCCTCATCGGCCTCCGCGATCATGAAAGTTGAGCCATCATATTTATATCGTCTGGTTAATATGTGAGTTCGTTGTTGCTGTTGCTTGATGGTGCAGATTCTGATTGAAGTCAATAGCAATAGAAGAGCGAAACCGCAATCGCAATCACAAAGCATGTTGTCGACACCCGTGCGCCGCAGTGGCGTGCTGGCCGCCGGGGCCGCGTCCTCCACCGTTGGAAATCCTTCTTCAGGCAGCGGCTTTTCATCAACACGAATCGAGCATCAGTTATGGGACCTGGCCACTTCGGGCTCCGTCGAAATCGGCGAAGTGGTCGCAGCTACACCTTCCTCTGGTACCTCGACAGCGACCAGCACCAGCACGAGCACGACGGCCAGCGCATCTCGCCTCGAAATCCTCGCCAAGTCGACGGCGAAGACCAGCGGAAGCAAGTACCGGTACCGGGGTTACAATTCCACGACGTGCATGCACGAGTTTGTCCTCCTGATACCCAAGTCGCAGCAGCCAACGTTAACTACAGTGAATAACGAAGTACTTCCCGAAACCGAAACCACGAGACCGAGAGGTTGTCGTCCATATCTATGCAAAAGTAAGCGTGGGAGCAGGCCTCTGGATGCACTTTCCGAGCGAAGTTTTTGTACGTGTACGACGGACTAGGTTGCGCATCTCGATCTCGATACCCATCCAAACATAGGGATTTCTTTCTTGTACTGCTGTCGTGCTGGCGCCGTATTCCGTCTCAGCTTCTAGGTGAAAGCTGTTGGAAGGGAATCGGCCTCGAGAATTCGGGGAATTGGATATGTGGCATCTTCTGGATCATTCGCAATGATTCGCATCCTTCTGCTTTCGAATCCGCTAAGTCTCTAATAAATTCTCTCCTCATGCTCCTCCTGGATCGTAGTCGTACTGTGTGGTCGCGATCGCGTACTTGCGTCATGTCAGGTTCGCATAAGCAATAGCAATCCACGTCCTGTTGCTGTTCATTACGGCAGCCCTCTTGACGTTGGAAGCACTATCCAGTGATGGGACGCTGCGGCTGCGCGCCCGGCCCTGCTGTTCGGGAAAAAATATGTATCATAAGTAAACGAATTCATCATAATACATAGTATACAGCGAAAACGAAATTAATTGAAAAAGGAAATGCTTTGTCATGTTGTAAGAAGGCCGGGGAGCTTCGGGCGGAAGAATGCCGGGTTCGCGCATGGAGAGCTTGTGGTGCTTCCGGACTCGCCGGGCGTCGAGAAAGAGATGAAATCGCGGATGGGAGAACTAAGTAAAACAAAACAGCTACAAGTTCAAGCAGAGCAGGAAGCTCAACAAACAACGAGAAAGATGAAGCGGGAACTGATGGCCGATGCGAGCTCCCATAGTGCAGGGCCGGACGAGTCCCGAAAATCAAAATCCGCCTCAAACAAAAGTGCGCCCGCCATCAACACGAACACTGCACCTGTGGCCGGCGTGTCCGCGCGGAGCGTGCTGCAGTTTGATTCGCTGTCGTCGTCCGCCGGATCCGTAGTGGATTCGGATTGCGGTAGCACACAAGAGACCGAAAAGATGATGAAATCCTCGATGAAAATGCAAGGAAAGAAAATCAAGGGCAAGGCGGTTGCGGGTGCAACCAAGGCGGAGAAAGCAGTAGGCCCGATGAAACGCGGTATGGTCATGGTGGAAGAATACGTCTCGGGGCGCTCGGGCGGAACCGGAAGCAAGAGCGAGGGAGGAAGGGGGTCGAAAACGAAACCAGGAGCGATGAAAAAGGAACAAGTAGAGGGTTGTAAAAAAAAGGAGGATGTCGGGGCATCAGCAAAGATGATCATGATTAAGCAAGGTTCGGGGAATTCCAGTGGATTGACAACAAGGAAGACGCTGGGAGTGAAGATGACGGCGACAAAGAAGAATTCAAAGCAGAGTCACGTCGCGAAGAGTAAATCGCGCGGTACGTCGACAAGAGCGGCCGGCAAGAAAAAGAAGCCGTGATACTCGGACTTGTTTTAGGTACTTACTCCAAAAAAACATGCCCTAGAATCCATGACGAAGGGGCGGTAACTCTTTCAGTTCCAAAACGGATAAATATTTTTTATATATGTGTACTTTCACCTTCACGCAAGATTGGGTCATGCAAGCCGATGGTCCGTGTTAAATATCTAGTTCTAGGTATTTCTCTTTCTAATTTGTTCGCGACCACTGACTGTAGATTTTCTTTTTTTGCCGGAGCAGACCCATCAACTTTCTTTTGAAACAAATTGATTTTTTTGCAGCGGCGGATGGTTACATTAACCACCACGCCTTTGTCACCGCCTTGGGCATACGACACGGGACGCACATTTATTCAAAGCTACACATGATCTCATTTATGCTGAAATCTTGCTCAACTCGCGAGACTGGCGGCTAGCGCCCGTGGCGCAGGGCGTGCACACAGTCACCGCTATATTCGATGGAAGCCGCCATCAAAGAGGAGCTGCGAAAAGAATTCCGCACAGTGCACGTGGATCTGGAACCGATGTGCGAACTGTTCACCTTGTTCATGTTGCAGGGGATGAAGCCGAACAGTTCGCACCCCTACAACATGATGCATTAACTCGAGCGTCATGTTGTAGGGGTGCGAACTGCTCGGCTTCATGTTAATTCGACGTCTTTCAACAGCGCCCAGGAATGGAACCGCTTGCCACTCTGGGTCAGTGCTGGTTCGAAAATCGTTGTCTTGCGGCGACGCGGGAGAAATGGAAATGATGTCGGATCAGGCGCATCCCCAGCAGCATGAAGCTGAACAGGAACCGATGCGCATGATGAAGTGCCGCCTGACTGTACAGCAACATCGCTTCTGCGATGCCACGCACAGCACACATGCGATGGATGATCTATTTAAGTAATTCTAATTGATTTAAGTTACTAGGCTTGGGGAACAAGTACAAGAGAAGAACTACAAACCTCCACCTGATGGGGCACCTGCTGGTCGATTGATTACGATGGATAGTCGTCGCAGTGGGTCTCGTCTTTATCTGGCGTCCGTCGCACATCATCGATCAACTTTGCCGGGGCCGGCCTCGCGAGTAGTGACGCTGTTAAGCTCCATTAGCGAAAAACAGGAACCCCACTGGATGCCCAGGATTGCAGTGTTCGCAGTTGAACTGAGTCCTGCTTTCGGTCCTTCGAGGATCCGTTGTCTCACAGGAGCATCGTACTCTGAAGACCTCTGGAATAAAAATCGGTTGTACTTATTCAATGAATGTTCGTTGAGTTGTACTTATTCAATGTTGCAACGAAGGCGCTCGCTCTTCGTCTTTTCGCTTGCTTTTGTCGGATGAAAGAGAAGACAAACCGCGTCGGTCGTTCGTACGTATTGACGAAGACTTCCCGATTTCCGTTTTCGATATTTATTTTAATATCACTCTCTCGGTTGGGGTCGCGTCGGTTGCTGGCATGATCCATCGCCGCCTCCGATTAATAATTCATTGCTGGACTATTTTTCCGTTCTTCGTGATGCAATATCTATACCCTTCGTGCCTATCAGGCCTTCGCTGCCTATCACCAGTCCACAGGCGCAGTCGCCTGGGCCTGAGCCAACAGTGCTCTTTTATACCACTATTTCGCAACAATAAAAACTCCAGCAGCTGCAATTTTCGCTTCACGTCGTCGTGAATCTGAATGCGTGCACGACCCCACCCCGGCTGGGCCAACGTAATTTCGAACGGCATTTCTCCCCCGACGAAAAAACACCCAGCATCTTCAATCTCCCCCGACGAGCAAACACCCATGATCTTCAATCTATTTCTATCAGAGTCTTGTTCTACTTGTTTTTGATCGATCTGCATCCACCTCCTCTCTCACCCTCTCACCCTCTCTCAGCCAGCTTCCGTGAGACAAGAAGGATGGTGTTGGGGAACGCGGCGAAGCTGATGAGCAAGCGCAGGCACGTGTTGAAGGGGCATGAGAAGTTCCACCAGCAGAATGCGGGGCGTGCGGACGGGTTCGTGGAGCGTATGCGGGCCCAGCTCGGCGACACCCTGCAGAAGAAGATGAATGCGGACGTGGGGGGAATCGACGGCAGTCCGAAGTTTTTGAAGCGCAGCAAGGTTTTGTGCAAGAAAGCGTTCAACTGTACCGCGCCCAACTTTCTGGTGCAGGCGGTGGTTACCGCCCTTCCGGGCCTCGTGATGGGGGTGTCGGTGTGGTTCTGGGCCCCTTCGCCGGGACCCATCGCGCGGCATAAGAAGACCCCCATGGGCGCCTTCTACGGGTGGTCCTTCCTGCTGCTCTACCTGGTGCTCGGCTTCTTCCCTCTGTTCTTCTGCTACTTCTCCACCTCGGGCAGCACTTGGCGCACCATGATGTGGACCACGGGCACTGGTTCGCCCCAGCGCGCCATGCAGCAGAGGGCCACCGCCGCCGCGCTGCAAAAGAAGGTGCAGAAGTACCGCCAGGGCTTTCTCTACTCGCTGCCCCTCGTGTTTCTCTCGCTCCCCTTCCAGCTCTGGTTCCTTGCCTACTGCTTCGCGAACAGTAGTGCGAGGGCCGTGATCGGCGTGCAATCCCACACCACGATGCCAAACGACGTGAAGCCGCACCCGTCTTGCAAGTGGGACAATAGATGGTGCATGGTGTATATGAACTTGGGGGAGGACGAACTAGCGCCGCAACTTACTGAAGGCACTACATCGTACAACGACGCTACAGCTACTACTACTACTACTACTACTACTATAGAGGGCGCCCGCCTGGATGATGCCATCAGCACCATTGCCGGTGCCGTCGGGGGCTGCGAAACAGATGATGACGCCAAACCAAAGCGGGGACCGGAGACAGGCATAACACTGATCGGGCCTCAGCTCGGATCCGTTCCCCCGGTTTCACATTTTAACTTTCCGGTGCCCGCTGACACTTATGGCTTCCCGAAGAACAATGCGGCCGGATTCTTCCCAGACAACGGCGGCAACGAGCCGCCGCGACGAGTGCACCCCTTCGACGAAGACGACGACAGCACCATGAGCTTCGCAAACTTCGCGCACTCATCGGATTTGAAGGCGCTTCCGCCTGGCCTGCTGCAAGAGGCGAGAAACAGCGCGCATTCCTTGTTCACGGAACCAGTGAGCGGACAGCAATTTTCTCACGAAAGCTACGAGTTCCAAACGCAATTGCTGTGGTGCCATCCAGGACCCCATCAAATCCCCGACGAGCGGGAGGCTACGATCTCGGGTGTGGCGGATATGCCATTTGTCGGGCACTTTATTGAGTGGGGGGAACGTTCATACGAGCTTATGATGGATGCGTTCTCTGGAGCCCAAGGAGCTTTCGTCGCGGGTGTGCAGGTTTTTGCGGGACTCTACAACCCAACTGTTGGACGACCTGAGCACCAAGGACAGCCACAACCAACGTCGAATCACCGCCAGTTACGAAAACTGAGCCAGCAGACGTTCTCAGAGCCAGCCGACGTAGCGAAACTAATGGTTTTGCAGCAGGGTTATACGGAAGCTCAGTGGAACGCGATGGGTGCGGTGACGTGGCCGAACCCAATGCCTGAGGATTGGCCTTACGCGGGGAAGTGGAGCGAGGCGGGTTCGAAACAAGTGATTCTCAAGTCGCTAGGGGGGGTGGGTCCTCTGGCTAATCCAGTGAGACAGGCGGCGGAAGCCTTGGAGCCAGAAGGGCGGCGGCGGCTCGGCCAGCGTGAGCTTTTTGCCACTTTGGTGGCTGTGGGGGCTGGTTATGCGGCTTCGGCTGCGGGGGTCACGGCGTGTGGCGCGTTCAAGGCTGCGATGATGCTTGCGACAGCAGGCGCCGTCGCGGTCCTCACCGGCCCCCTTGCCATTCACGGTATGATGATGTTTGGTGCGGGACTTGTTGCCACTTTCATTGATGCCGCTATGGAGGGCAGCATTGCCACACAGCCCTTTCCGTCTTGGTGGTGGTCCCCCATGATGGAGGACCGGGCCCAGCTGTACGGCCTGATTCTGAATGGACACAAAGACGACGCCTTCCCAACTTCCGACACTCTGTGTTCTCACCAGTCCCTGCGGAAGGCCCCCGGATCTGGTCTCGACGGCACCCTGTCTGTGGTGTATCGTAACGTGGAACAGGTGGCCTCTGCGGCGAACGACGTGCCGGCCTATCGGAACATGGCGTTCGCATCAGCCCGAGACGGACTGGTCACCGGAGGTTGGACCCTCGGTGCGCTCCCTGTGGATTACCGGCAGCTCACGACCCAGTTTCACGGCGGACTTTTCTGGGACGCCTCGATTAAGGCGGCCTGGGAGGGCGTCGCCCCCGGCGACAGGACGCGCCGAAGCGACTACACCGTGTACACCCAACTGCCGAAAAGAATCCCAAGGAGCCAGATTGTCTGGGACCGTGACCCATGTGCGAAGGATCTGTTTAGCTTCGAGGACGGGCCCGAATTTTCCCTATCCCTATTCGACGCGACCTGGTCGTCGATATGGGGTGTGCTTTCTGGGGGGACGCCGGGGCTTCAAGAAAACTGCTGGCAGGGTACTAATTCATTGCTACAGTTCTCATTTTCAAGATTAGCGTGGTTTTCATGATCGTGAGGCCCGTTGATGAAAGGCGTCAACTTGGGATCTTTGGACCCCGCTTCAGGGTCTCGAGAGGGACATTAGTTCGAGTTGGCACGCACGAGCGGGGTCCGGGACGGGCCTTATGGCCTCCAAAGGCCCTCCAACATTCGCGACACCTTTCCAGGAGCGCCCCACCCACCCCCCGACACCGCGCGAGGCCTCGGAGGGTCTCGCGAGCTCTTGAGAGGTCTCGGGTTTCCTCCGGAAGTTGTGCGGTTTGCGATGGACATCGCGTGGCGCTCGAGTCGGCGTTAGCCTTTGATCGCGCCCACTCAGCTCGGTAATCGCTTGCGCCCGTTGCCGTTCTGCGTTCCGGTTGCCGTCGGTTCGCATTCAGGGAGACGCCGACTGGCTCGCGTTCCGGTCGCCGTCGGACCGCGTTCTGATCGACGTCGGTGCGCACTGATCTCGTCCGCGGCGCTTCTGTCGCATAGATGCAGTACGCTGCGCGCGCCGCGTCATTAAGGCGCGCATCGCGGCGACGACAAACTCCCGGTTTTTCGTAGCACTTTGCGTCGCGGGGCGCGCGCCGCGTCATCCCGGCGCGGATCGCAACGACGAGAGATTCCCGGCCTTTCCTCGTACTTGTCGCCGCGGGCGCGCGCTGCGTTATCGCGACGCGGATCGCGACGACGGCTTTCGTTTCACGATGATGAAGAGAGGCGCCGCCCTATGGCTGCGCCTTTCATTCACATTCTACTTTTGAAGATTATTATATAATTAAGCCATCGAATCTAATTTCTTACGCCCTCTAGTATTTTCGCCCCCGTCTAGTTCTCACATCTTTTTTTCTTCAGGCTCGAGCTTGTTAGAAATAGAAACAATTTACATCACGAATATATAAGTGACCGTGGCTGATCGCGTGGCCTGAAGATATCTGTGTTCTGTAGTGAACAAGCATGAGGGAAAGGAGTATGGCCGCCGTGGAGTCCTTTGCGCTGCCGAGTGGTGCATGAGTTGCGTGGTAGGCCCTTACGGCTTTTCCTGCTACTTAACAGCTGCGGCATGTATGTTGCGCAAACTTAAGTTGGTCCGAGGCCTGACGGTTTAGGCCGGCGCTCAAGCAACGACAATGAAGCCCGGGCGTGGCTGCAGCTTTAGTCTCATTTAAGTCTTAGACTTTGCCCCAACTGTTGACCATTAGCGTAGTGTAAGCGTGGGTCGGACCCCGTGAATTCCCCCAGTGACATATATGCGTATTTGAAGGGCTTGGACCAATTATCGGCCTCGGGATTGTCGGCGAACCAGATTACTACAGCGAGCGTCTAGCGCGACCGAGATGCATGTTGTAGCACAACACTATAAGCCCTCTCGCTTTCGCCGCGCCGCAGGCGCGGCGAGTGCGTGACACAGTACTACAGTTTGTAACGTGCACATCTTCATCTGTAGCTGGTTTCTAGGAATCAACTTGGGGATGGGGTTGGGAGGCAACTACAGCTGCTGGCGGTGGTGCCGAGTATTCAGCAGATGGTCGCCAGTAGCTACATAGTTCTCCTGTCCTGGTGTGGTGCATTCTCACCCACTCGCCAAAAAGGCGTCGCGATCGCGTGCGTGGCCTTAATTTTATTATAATCACGTTAGCTCGTACATGAAGCAAGTCCAAGGCACGGGTTGGCACCTACGTTCCACGGCATCCCAATATTTATACTACAGCGCCCGTAGGGGATACGTGGCGGGCCAGTTCCTGGGCGATGAGCGATATTCTGTGGTCGGATCGGAAGCTAAGGGGCGTATTGATCCAGAAGTCAGTACAGGACATGGTCAAGGATACGGGGTACCACGCCAATTACCACGAGTCTTGGGAGGTCGACGCTGCTTTGCGCATCAAGCCACAGATTGTGGGCGGTTTTTTTTCGAGCGCCGGGGGAGACTGGGTCCTCCGCGAGAGTTTTTTTGTGTCGCAGCTTTCTTTGTATGACGGCCTGCTTTCCCAGGTCCCGCCGAAGAGGCGGCTGGAGGCGGTCGACTTGGTGGGGCTGGACACGTGGCGGAGTTTCTGGTTGCACGACGATGGCGACTCGAAGTTCGACCCGCCTGCCATTCCATTCTTTAACGAGGCTAAGGAAAACGCGTTTCGGCGGGTTTGTGCAGTGGTGGACACCGCGTTGGACCTTAAACTCGACACTGGGAAGGATGACACCAACATCGCGTACGAGGTTCGCCTCGCGAACTGCGAAGACATGTGGGGCTTTCTGACCGCGGAGAGCCGGTTTGTGTTCGACGACGCGACGGACGAAATGGTGTGGGTAAGCAACATGTGGACCATGAACTGGAATTATCGGCTCGCACTGATTCCCGACTGGGCGTTCACCGAAGACAAGAGGGTCACGAACGCCACGGACTTCCGCGTGGGCGTAATACACAAGGACTGGCCCCTGGCCCAGGATTGGATCCTCCACTTCCAGAGCCCTGCACGGCGGCGGAACGTGTGGCCCCCCGCGGAGGACGGCCCCGCCGCGGAGGCGGGAGAAACGGACGCCTTCGCAGCGTTCATGGTCTTCCTGGTCACGGTGTCCGCCGGCTTCTCCGTGATGGGCATCAAAAACCAAAGAGACGTGATCTACGGCGCCTACGAAGTCATCATCCACATCGAAGAAGAGGAAGATGAACAGGACTGCGGGGATGACGCAGACGGTTTGGAGGATGACGATGGTTACGAGGGTCATCCTCAGGGTGAGATTATGGAGCAATACGGGGTGTGGTGAGGTTTGAGTTCTCGTGGATGATGTGCGTGCAAATAAGGCAAGAAAACCTACGATCCATCAGGTATACAACGGACTCGCTGGCTCTTGCTGCGAGGCACACGTGTGGGGCACGGGCACGCGGATGCTGAAATAACGGAGTTGGGCTCCGAAGCCAGGTGGAGGTGGCCTAGCCCAAGTACTTAATTAAAACTGTGGCGCTATTCATTTGAGCACGTGGTAGTGGTTGTAAAAACTTCTTGCCCGCCCAGAGGTACCTCGCCTGCTAAACAATGGCGTCGCTCAGTCTAAGTGATTGAAACGTGCGTGATAGCCGTTGAGGACAAAGTTGAAGAAATACGCATGCATGATGAATTAGAATTTATCCATATCGAACCGATTCGCCGTCCGTAAATCGAAAATATGCTGAGGCGAGCGCGCTACTTACTCGGCAAGAGAAAGAGCTATAATTATAAGGGTTATCCTTTCTTCTTCTAGACTCGCTCGACTCTTTTTGGGACAGTGAACAAGATACCGAGGCAGATTGGAGTCCGTCCGGAATGAAGACGACAGGAATCAGGGGGGGGAGGAGGGTGGAAGAAGGAAAGCAGCGGGGAGGTTCTCTCTCTCTCTCGAACTCCCTCCAATTCGCGCTCCGCCTCCATCCCGAAAAGCGGAGCGCAGTGGGTACTTCTTTGCGGCCGCGGCCAAATTGGCCGAATTGAGCGGAGGGGAACGATCAGAATGACCCACTTCTTGCCGGCCAAATTGGCCGAATTGAGGGAGAGGGAACGATCAGAACGAGTCCGCTTGTTGTCGGACAGGTTCACAGAACTCGGGGCAGAAATGAAACACGAAGCAACAGGCCGCGCCGGTTCGCTTTCTCTTCGGACAAGTTCACAGAACTCGGGGCAGAAACACAAAGCAACAGGCCACACCGGTCCGACTTCTTTTTCGGACAAATTCACAGAACTCGGGGCAGAAACACAAAGCAACAGGCCACACTGGTCCGACTTCTTTTTCGGACAAACTCGGGGCAGAAAAGGACGAAGGAAGCAACAAGCCAGCCACCCGCACCGGGCCAACTTCTTTGCGGACAAGTTCGGAGAACTCTGGCGAGACCTGGAGGCAGCAACAGGCCAGCCACACTTGACCCGCTTCCTTTCGGACAAGTTCGCAGAACTCTGGCGAGAACTGAGGGAAGCAACAAGAACAAGCCAGAGCCACAGCGGTCCGATCTCTTTTCGGACAGTTTCGCAGTTGTCCGACCGAAAAGGAGGCGACGCGATGCGGCTGGTTACTTCCTCCAGCCCTCGCTTGAGTTCTGTGAACTTGTCCGAA
>RXOD01006348.1:0-10624 GCA_005223375.1 Amoebophrya sp. AT5.2
ATGAGCGGCAGCAGGGAAATGACATGATCCATGATGCCGAACAAGTAGACTTGCGTAGCAGCACGGCGCAGCAGCTCTTCGAGCAGGTTTTTTCCTTTGTCTACACGGAGGTGGAAAGGCAGGCGCCCATGCTCCATTCCGTGAAAGATCGTGAACAAAGCAAGGCGAAGGTGGTCGCCGGAATCGACGCCGTCGCCAACTACCTGGGGCTCGACCAGCTGCGGTACGTGTTGCTGCGGGTGCGGGGGGCGATGAAGCTCATGGACGCAGATCCTTTTGAAGATCACCGAGAGCAAGGTCATGGACGAGAGGGAGAAAACCAACATACAGATGACGTGCCCGCAGGGCTGCGGACGATCCCCGCGGAGCTGCTCCCCCCGCCCCCATCGGCGACGGACCACGACACTCCGCCATCGTCCACACGACACGGGGCGAGGGTGGTTCTAGTTCAACTCGCCGCACGCTGGATCTTCAGCGAGTTCTTTCCGCAGTTCCTGGAAGAGAGCCGGACCCACTTCCGCGAACTGCTCCCGTCGAGATGCGGCTACCTGGACACGGTGAAAGGATGGCTGAAACAGATTCGAAGAGAGCTGCAGGACACGGTTGTGCAACCTGGTGAACGGCGGCGAAAAGCTGCGCGACCCACAGAGGTCGACCTGAAACTCGGCCTCTTCCAAATTGAAACGGCAGCGAGAAGAGGGGAGAGAAGCGAGTCAGGGGCACTATCGACTTGTTTCGGGGGACCAGAAGATGAACACCAGCAGACGAAACCGCCTCGAAAATACAGCTTGGATTCCTCGATGGGGTCGTCCACAAGAGATTGTCCGCCTTCCGCCGACGGTGGACCGCAGCGGGCGTCTTCTTCTGCGGACCACTTCCTATCGCGGGGAGAAGTGGTCCGCAGCGGCGGACACTTCCTCTCGCCCGCGACGAGCGCGACATACAGTTTGCCCAACCGCGGCCCCTCCACACCGACGATATGGGACCGCCTCCCCGCAGTTGACGCGATCATCGACGAGGAGGAAGACGAAGTTTCTCCTGAACCGGCTCATGATCCCCTTCCCGTCCCGCGCCAAAAATTTGCCAGTATCCTCCGAAAGTTTGCCAGCACCCTGCCCGCCGGAAACGGAGTGATAGCGCCAGCAGTCTCCTCATCCCACGCAGGAGCCGAGAAGCTCCTCGGGCACGTGGACGCCGCGAGCAAGCTGCTGGCGGAGTACGCGTACCCCGCCCTCGAATACGCCGCGGCGTTCTACGGCCTGGCCGAGCTCGCTTCGGACGCCATCCTGTTGCGGATCCGGCGGGCGAACGACCCGGGCGAGAGCGAGGTTCTTGCGGGCTTGGAAAAAATCGCGACCCTGTTTGAGGAGTTGCGAAACAGAAGTTTTGGGGGCAGCGTTCTTGCGAAAGGTGGTCGCTGGTGTCAGGTGAAGAGTAGACACTCGTCCACTGCTACGGAGGACATCAACCACGGGCTAGTGAAAAGGCGGCTCGAGAAGTACAAACACCCGGTGCTGCGCGAGGCCCACCACATAGCGATGGCCATGCGCGGTGCGGAGGACGTGGGACGGCGGCTGGCGAGCCTGAACAAGCACATTACCAACTGGCGCATTGACTCCCAAACCGCGCGGCAGCTCTACGAACTTTCGACGGCGTATCGAGAAAACCTAAACCGCGATTCTACATCTCCTCGAAGCTCTTCCTTATAGTCTGTGTCTGCTGCTGCTCGTCCGGAGAAGTAAGTATGTCAAATGTACGATCTTGCGAAAGAAATCCACTCATAAACCTTGCCGACCATCGGCCACCAGTGTATCTGAAGGGCGCGAGAACTGAGAGCGATGATTCTCATTGGTCAAGAAACACCTAAGCCTGAAATGCATTCATACTAAGCCAGTTCAAACCCGGCCGCGTCGCGGCGCCGGCTACGAGGGCACACACTTCATCGCTGAATACCAATGACATAACGAATCCCTTTCCCTAAAGGACTTTTTAGATAGTGACCCTGTGACCGTGAGTTTGTCACGAATTAAAACATCACCGATACGTTTGGAGTCTCTCGTCTCTCTCTCACAAATACTGAAATAAGTACTTAAGTTTAATTGACCTTCTTCACATCAAAACACGGACTGCAAAACGCAAGCATGACCGCAGTCTGGCGTCTCGATAAGCGCGTTTGAAAGACGAAGCAGAAATGCTCTTATTGCAGCGCGCCATGTTGTAAGTAGTTGTTCCTGGACCGGAGCAGGCAGAGCTGTGGTTTCGTCTCGGTGGTCTTTACAGCAAGAATGGAAGGCGTGACAGCACGTGATCTTTCAGAGCGAGGCACTTGTTAAGGAGAAGTCCAACTTCTACTGGCCGTTCGGATACCTGGTGATCCATCGAGAACGAGCTTGCGAAAAAACTTGGCGGCGGTACGCGCGCGCGCCTCCTCGGTCCTTGCGTCTCGTGTTGGTTCCGAAGACAATCATGTTGCAGTTTCGGTTCGTATTTTGCTTCTTCGGCTCGTCGAAGCGATCAGCTTGAAGGATAAGGATCTACAACGTTCGTCATGGCGAAAGGCAGCGCTCGTGGCTTTGCGTAATCGTGATCATCTACGAGTACGTAGTCATACAACTCAATTACCCTTCGCGCCCGTAGTGAGACATCCCCCAGCGGCCCTCATGAAATCCAGCAGCTCCTGCCTCGGTCGCTTAACCACGACCATTCACCGTCGCCGCGCGGAGTTTTTACTCCAGAACTACCCCGACTGCCCCAGCCTGCAGCTGAAGCGGCAACTCCGCGACGACGCGGAACTTCAAGCAGAAGATACAGCGACCTCTCCCGCCGCCCCCGACGCGGCCTTCTACGAAGAGCAGAAGCAGAAACGAGAAACGCGCAACCGGTTCGCCGCGACCGCGGAAGAAAAGTGGAGCACGGCCATAGGCAGAGCCCCTCGTGATAGAGATACAAGTCGAAATACAAGAACGTCGGGTTTCTGCGGAACCCACGGGGGGTTCGCGCGGCACCCATTGCGTCTGCACGAGCTTGGCAAGCTCTCCGCCGAGAACAGTGCCCACACCTCCTGGCTGGAGGCAAGGAAAGAAAAGTGCGACGAGGTCTTCGTCGAGAGGCTCCGGAAAGCAGTGGGAGAAGAGGAGGAACAGAAGGACCACATGGATGGGTCCTCTGGGGGGGCTTGGTGTTCGCAACATGCACAAGAAGGGGTCCGAAGCACACCGACGAAATGCACATCCTCCTCCTCGGACGACACGACGGAGCAACAAGCGGCTGGCGCTTTGTTGGAAGAAAACCTGCGGGTGAAGCAGCAAATTCAAGCGACGATGCCGGACGCGGACGTGTTTCGGAAGGACCACGTGGCCCGGCTGCTGCGCGAAAACCGCACCCTGAACGAGGGACAGGTTGGCGCGACGCCGCGAGCGGTTCTTGGACAGGAATCGAAAGCGGCTGCTCACGACCTACCGGGAGGCTTCGAGAGCATACGAAGCGAGCCCCCCTCCTGTGCAAACGATCTCGCAGAGCAGCAGGGCGAGGCTCCTGTGCAAAAAGAACGGCGTCTTGTATCGTCGGGCGAAGAACCCGCACCCGCACAAAGCAACTGTGGTGCCGAGACTGCTCACGAGGAAGCTGGTCTCCTGGAAGCAGCCAGAATAGACAATGCAGAAGCCGACGCCGTGTTTGAGAGCGGGCTACCGAAAACAAACATCTGGAACGAAAAGAGGGCGACGACACTGGCGGCCGTCTGGGAACGCGTCCTGGCTGCGGGAATCGCCGCCAAGCGCCCGCGGCAGGAGGTGGAAGCAGAAGCAGAACGCGTGGAGCGGTTATTCGGGCGGTCCTCTTCCTCGTCTAGCGGGCCGCCGCGGGGGACGAAGAAGATGGGTAAGCCGTCGTTTTTTGATGCGGATTTGGACTGGGGAGAGGTAAACGACTGCATTCTACCGATGGGGCTGTTGCAAACGCGGATGGCGGGAAGAGAAAAAACTCCCGGCGCGAGCCCAGAACAGACTCCACCCGACTCAACACCATCTCCGCAAAATGATCAACACCACCATGACCACCACCATCATCTTCCGCTCTCCACTGCGCACACAGTTGCGCTCTCCCGCAGGCCACGACCCCCCCATCACGAACATCACCCGCCCGCCGTGTTGTTCGACACGAGTTTTCGGCACATTTTCGCGATTTCCGGTCGGGACCGCTGCGTTGTCGCCGACCACTTCCTCACGGCGGATCTGAAGAAGATGCAGGCGAACGACGTCCAGTACACTTGCGTCCTGGACACGATGGCCCGCATCCTCGACGTCGGGTTTGTGGTGAAAAGCACGACCCCGTTCCCGGCGGGAATAACTTGTGCTGGCCCCCCCTCGGACAAGATCTACGTCTTGCTCGACGGGGCAGACGCGAAGCAGACGTTTGAGTACCTGCAGAACTACTTGATGTACACAAAGCAAACGGGACTGGACGTCGCGATCTCCAGCAGCGTGTGCGGGGGACTTGCAGACGGATTGTTCGGGTCCCCTTTGGAAACTTCTTCTAAGTGGGGAGATGAACCGTCAGGGAGGATCTTCAGGGGAGTAAATGGAAGCTGCGGCGCGTGTTCGAAAATGACTGCGTCGGTCGAAATCGCGGGCGCGGGAACCTGCGCAGCCGTTGCGGGTGCGATCGAGCGGATGCGCGAAAATGGAGTTTTCGTGCAAGATGGAGAGGAAGCGGGGGTCGATGGCGCAAGAACGGAAGAACAGAGCTGTCGCCCATCGACTATGGGGCGCGTCCTCGAAGCCCTCCCGACGAATAGTTGTCTGTCCTTTCGCGGAACGCCCGCGAGTGCCTTCGCGCAAAACCGAGGGCCCTTCGGTACGACACCAGCCGAACACCAGAACCGCTACGCCTTGAACGACGACGAGCTCCTTGAGCTGCATTTTTGCCGTGTCTCCCTCACCGGCGGCGACGGGTTTACAGTCTTCGGGCACGACGAAATGGTGAAAGCATTTTCGGAATGCTTCTTCTCTTCAGATGATGAAACAGAAATAGGAGAGGCGCAAACGTACCTTGGCGGCTACCAAGCGTGGGACCTGCTGCGGCTCGAGGCGGGCCATGTGCGAATGGGAGTGGACCTCCAGCCGGGGCTCGTGTCTCCCGTGCGAGCGTCCCTCTCCTGGACCATCGCGCAGGGGAAACTGCGAAACCACGTGCTCTTCGGGTGGCAGATCCTCTTCCGCCACCTCGCAAAGGGCCCCGAACGCAGACGAGTGGGCGTCGTATTGGAAGCGGGTGGTGATGGGGGCCTCCGTCGCGGGGGGGATACAGATGCTGGGAACGAAGCGTCTTTGGGGGCACTACACGACAGCGAGACCGAGAGCGACGGCGACGCGCTAGCAGAAAGCGGAAGGGGCACAAGTGTAGAATCCGACAACTACGAGAAACGCCCCAGCGCATCTGCGGACAACCAGCAAAATTATTCCTCCTGCAGCGACTTCGCGCACCCCGGAGCGGTCATTCTCTCCGACGCGGGAATGACGAGGAGAATCGTCGGCAGCATGACTTCCGTCGCGTTTTCCCCGACGCTGAGGAAAAGGATCGGGTTTGCCTACATCCGGCCGGAGTACGCGGTGCACGGGGGAAAAATCTTCGTGTCCGTGCTCCTCGATTTGCCAGCGCATAAGATGAGAGGAGAGCGACTGAAGTGGCAGCTAAAACAAGGCATAAACCGTGCAAACTACAGAAAATTGGTGCCGGCGCGAGTGGTCAGTTTGCCCTTTATAAGACACGCGGAAGCGGTAATGGGGTGCGATGCAGCTGGGGCGGATTGATAAAAGAAAAGTGAAAGGATAATTGACTGTAGACTACTGTCCCGTCTTCCTCACGAGAAAGCGTCGCTCTACTCGGTTGCGACTCCATGATGTCACTTTCGTCCTCGTCGACTGCATCTTAAGGCTGCATCACGTCACGTCCTCGGCCTGTGCAAAAAAGGGTCCAATCTCTATTCATGACGTCGTCCGTGGCCGCTGGTCGATGTTTGCTTTTCGTATTGAGACCGTTGTTTGTGTTTGTGTAAAAGTAACAAGAGCAAAGCACAGGCATGCAGCTTCATCTCGTTGTACCGTTCTCGTTCATTGTTTGCCTTTGGCTTGGGTTCAACTTTCAAAGAAGGCGAGAAAGAAAATGCAGTATAGTTAGCTAGTATATTGCCGACCATGTCGGGGAGGTGGAGTGGCTCGCCGCGACAGCTGCCGGCTTGCCGCTGAGCACTAAGACGATTGAAGAGGCCGGCGGGACACTGGGAAAGGGTTCCGGGATGTTGGCAATTGATACCGAAAAGGCGCAAACAGCAGAAGAGGACAGAAGGAGGCAGAGGCGTTTTCTGACCTCAATGCGTTTGCTGACCTCGCTGAAGCATCGGAAGCGGACCGCTTGCGCCGCGCTCGGGGCCGCGCTTGCGCCGAGCGCGGTGCGCCGCCGGTGGCCGTCTTCCGGTCGTGCTCCTCGGCTTTTGTTTTTATTGGCGAAGATAAAGGGTCGCCGCTGCCGCCGGCAGGCAGCCGGGGACCCATCGCATCGACCCAGAGGCGCGCCAGCGCGCATGTCTCTCCGCTAGTGCTACCACTTCGCTGCGGAAGCAGATGCAGAAGCCAGCGCCTCCGTCTCGGCTGGTCTCATCTTCATGCTCATGCTGGGCGCCGTCGAGCCTCTCTCTGGGCTATTACTATTCAGGTCTGACGCGGCCGCGGACTCACTAACGCCCCGCTGGGGCCTCGTGGTTGTGCTTGCTATTTCTTCCAGTTCGTGCAATATTTGTTCCACTTTCATAAAAGTATTACTGTACTCTAAGTATACAGAGTAAGTGCCAGTGCTTGCACAACTCTATCAGACTTTAATTAGAAGCATCACATCACTCAGCACCCACGCACGCAAGAACGACCACTTTCACTCGGCCTCGCGACTGAACGCGCTCGACTATCTTGGTGCTGCTTCTACTTACTATAGGTAGCAACCAAAATACTCATCGTCCCGAAGAAAAGTCTCCTCGATATTGTGGCCGCGGACTAGCGCGCCAGCTGCAATTCTTCCTCTTGGGACGACAAGGGGACCTTCCGTTGCATCATAGCCACACCCTATACTGACAAATGCAACCATCAAATACGCCAAATTGTGCGTATGTTTCTGTTGATTGCAAAGCTTGCCAGCATGAGCATATGAATCAATTTAATTAGGAACAGACTTCTCCCTCGCGCCTCCGTCTCTCTGATGCGGCGGGTGTCTTCTCGTCTCCGACGTACTCGTACTCAAACCTGTGGCGTCGACCTCGAAACTTACTCGAGCCAGAGCGAGGATGTTTTCTGAAACTCACGATGCAAATCGCGACGTGCGTCAAAGCACTTCTACTTCAAGGAAGTAAGCTAGCACCTGTCTAGCTTCCTCTTCGCGGGTAATATTTGGCCCTACTTCTTGCCATACTTACACGTCGACCGAGAAAATGAGGAAAAGCTCTCCCACACTTGCGCCGCAGCGCGCTTCCGCGGCGCAACAAAGCGGCACTTCTTCGCACGACCAGCGCACTGCAGCACCGCCCTCCCAGCCCACTATCACACCGTCCTCCCCGCGCCGACCGCGGTCCTGCTTGGGAGTCAAGCCGCAGACAAGACAAGGCATAAACCGCGCGAACTACAGAAAATTGGTGCCAGCGCGAGTGGTCAGTTTGCCGTTTGTAAGACACGCGGAAGCGGTAATGGGGTGCGTCGATGCTCGAGCTGGGGCAGATTGATAATGGTAAAGATGACGGTCACGCAAAGGCGCACTCGTTCTCAATCTATCACAAAACGTTCACACTGAACGAAGAACGCTATGTATCCGCCCCTGTATTCTCGTACAGGGCCGTCGCAACGGCTGTCAAGTCTATGGTTTACTATGTATCCGCACCCGCGCGTCCGCGTTTGCAACGGCGGGGTTACGTTGCTGTGGCCGCAGAAAGGCCTGTCGCAGAAAATCTCAGCACCAGTGCGTGGCTCCCTCTAAAGCGATCAAGTCACACATGAAGAAATAGTCTCTTACGAAGAATTTTCTTACCGACGATGCTGCACAGCACTTGTGCTGCGGTGGAGTGAGGAACAGGCTGTGCGTGTGAGGGAATTCGATGAGCGCAGGCATGTCAATGAAGGAGCGTCGCTCTGAGAGTTGGATACTTCGACTGAGGACACCGACAAAAGTAGAGATCGCACTCACACCTGGATCGCTTACGTGTCTCTTGATTCCACCATGAGGATCTTTTATCTCTCGGGCCGACGTGCAGCGCGGGCGAACCAGCAATTTGTCGACTACGAGGAGTTCGTTTCTCAAGTACGTGCGGCTGGTGTGCAAAGCTGCCGCGAATTTAGCGAGTGGAGTACGTTAAAGCTGCGTCCGGCAGGTATACCATCGCGACCCGACATAATCTATCGAGGCCGCGGTTGGACCAGTTGGCATGCCGTCCTTTCTGAGAAACGGCTAGCGGAAAGAAAAGCCGTGCAGACGGACGGTTTCGACGTAGCGCCGGCAGTACTTTCCGCCTGGCACGAAAGAAGATTGAATTTCGAGCGGTCTCGCTCATGGTTCCAAGCACTGGTCGAGGCGGAATGCGGGGACGAATTCGAATTCTACCGCCTTGTCCGAAGTGCGAAAGCGAACCTTTTGTTCAAGCGTAGGGACAGTAGTGCTGACGAGTGGGCTGCGCTTCAGGTTAGGACCGTCTCGAAAAAGATGAAGGGCCAGTACGGGTACCTCTTCGCCAGAATACTCGCGCCTGGGGCGGGGGTTGGTTTTGTTGGAGTTTGCGAACCTGAACAAAAGGCTGAGATCCTGTTGCCGAGCGCGCTACAAGCAAAGCTGTCAGCCTGCAATCACCTTTTCCTGCGGGAGTTATCGAGCACAGACGGCGCTATCACCCCTGTTTCCGAGCATCTCCGCAGGTTGTGGACGAAACTACCTCGAAAAACTATGAGCAGCTGGGACGGCGATTCCCTTGTGTTTGGGACACCTCAATATCGCGTCGCACTGAATCGGCAATTGTCTCTTCAAGCAGTTTCCCGCGTCTATTGGCCGGCGGGCTTTGCTGCGCAAGGTGGCTGCGACGACACTTCAGGTGCATGGAACGTCACCGTAGGTGGTTTGCGCTGCGTGCAAAAAACGGCTTGCGCAAACAACTCCAACGCAAATGCTGTCGGACGCCTCACCCGTCCCCGCCGACGCGCGGATGGGGTTCTACGGCGAGTATGCTATACCGCAAGTGACGGCGTTGACGCGTTCATTTTCTTCGTTCGCGATTCCGAACGGCTGGCTGGGTTGTTTTTCCTGCCGACTGAGTACCTTCAGGAGCGCGGGCACATCGTCGATGGCAAAGGCGGTGGGAAGACATGCGTCGCGCTTTATCCACCCTCGAGGAGCGTTCAATCTAGGACTAAGACTGCAACCTTTGCGGCAGAACAGCGTCAGTTTTACATCGACTGCTCAGGGGATGCAGTAGATGAGGCCAGCATTATCAAATTGAACAAGATTGTCAACGAGATTAAAGAACGCAAGAATCTTCGCGCAATCAAGTGATTTTTCGCGCGGCGTCGGAAGCCGCCGGCTGAATTTGTCAGACAGGGAGTCGCGTCTCGCATCGCGTTGACACAGAGCCGAGAAGGCTGCCGGCCCTGGCCCATCTCTACCATTATACCGTTGGAAGAAGGACCACAGCCGGTGATGAGGCTCAATTCCTGATTGGCAGGTGTGTGTCTCCTCGTCGTATGTCGCTCTCAATCACACTGCTAGAGGTTTGGCCGATGAAGAAAAATCGCAATCGGTTCATCGTGGAAATTAATTTATTATTTCAGTTCCGTGCTTCCCTTCGGTTGCTGGTTTCGTGCACGTCGTGGTCTGCAGTGTCGATGGGGCATAGCAGTTCTGAGCACCATGTGAATGCGCAGAGTCTGTGGGAGCGCGATAAAAGCCTGGGGGTCGGGGGTCGTAGGGCTATGTATTTATGAGAAGGCTCGCGTGGCCACGACTACTGTCACTCGGGCTTACTTAAACTCTGAACATGTTCCCGTATGCATTCGTAGCAAGGTTTGTATTCGGTTTTGTATGTAGCAAACAAGATCCTCTTCCCAGCATGGAGAACGTACAGAAAGACCCTAGTGCAGCTGCGTCGCAGTCCGCTGCCGCAGCGCGACAAAACAGCACTTCTTCATCCCAACCTGCTTCAACTGCACATTCTTCCCCGCGCCGACCGCGGTCCTGCTTGGGAGTCAAGCCGCAGACACAGTTGTCAGGGACCCCCGCCGGACCGCAGCCGAACCCCAACCCTCCAAAGCCGATTCGGATTAATCTCCACGGTCTCAAGCGACTGGACCTATCCGGCGGTGCATCAGCGGAAATTGGAAGCGAAGCGGAAACGGAAAGCACCAACTTTTCGACGCGGACTAGTACTTCCTCGGGTTCGGCGGGCTCGTCGTCGTTGGATATTAAAAGTAAAACGGGCCCCGCCCCCTCATCTAGTACCGTGAATGCGCTAGTGAAGCGGATTCGAGCGGAGCTCAAGAACGCACCGGCCGAAGACAAAGACCCGCGCGAAACGCTTTCTGGTCCCACGCTCCCCTTCATCCGACGG
>RXOD01006349.1:0-10623 GCA_005223375.1 Amoebophrya sp. AT5.2
CGCCCCGACCCATCCTGCCCGAGTAGCAACCAGCTGAGTGCGTGCTTCTTCGTCTTCTCCTCGTTCTCGCACATCTGCACAAACTCCTGGTAGCTCAGGTCGCTGTCGTCTCGGATTCCATACATCAGGATGCGGCTGTTTTTGTTGAGCCGCTGCTGCTGGATTTTCATCTGCTCGTCCAGTACCTGAAAAAGAAAATAAGGACGTGTCGCAGCGTAAAGAATATGGCCAATAAGCGGCTCACTTTATGGGATCCAAAATACGTTCCCTGCGACTCAACAAGCCAAAAAACGAAAATAGTACCCTCTCCAGGGAGCGCCCCATCGCTCCCGCAAATCTGTTGGGGTCTACCTCGAAAAGCTCGCCCATGTTCTGATCCAGCGGCTCCTGATAGTTCCTCACCGTGGCGGCGATGCAGGTGGCCGGATGATTGTAGAAGATGCTTCGCGAGAAGAAGTTTTTTTCTGTCATGGCGATCGACATCGCATGAAACCACAACTGCGCCCGCGTCAGTCGCTCGAATATCAGCACCTTGGCCTTCACCTCGTCGTCAACCAACAGCAAGTACAGGCACTTGATCAAGTTAAACTCCACCTTCTTGACCAACACCTTCTGCCCGTCCGTCAGCTCCTTTTTTTCCTGTGCGGTTTCCTTCAGTTTTTTTGCTTCCGCCACCTTCTTGTCGTGCTGCGCGTGCGTGTCGCTGAGCAAAAACCGGGACTCCGCCGCCAGCTCCTGTTTGGGTTCCTCGTTCGGATCCTCATCGAACCCGAGAGCCCGCTCGACCGTGAAGCGACGATCAACTTCCTCCTCGTCAGCTGGGTCCGCGCCGTCGGCTGGTGGCAGTTTAGGGTGCGTTGATTTCTGAGCCGGAGAAGAGAATAAGGAGCAAACTATGATAGTGAAGACGCCAAGCGGTAAAAAGTTCAGGAGTGAAAGACAAAGCAGCTACGACATATCGTAAACAAAAACCCGAGGAGTCCACGCGTGCAAAAATTTTCAGAATGATCGTCGCGGCCTACATTAGAAAACTCAGAAGATGAACAAAAGCCCACCAAGTAGCATACTTGACCTTTCATGGCCATGTCAGTGAAGAGAAGTTTTTCGCACGCTTTGGCAGCCGGGTCGTCTTTCAGGTCCTCAGGGTTGTACACCATTCGGAACAGCGTCGCTCCGCCATCCTCTTCGATCTTCTCGATGACCGTGCGCACCTGTGGCTTCAGCCAGTTGGGGTCTTCCTTAAAGATGTAAGCCCGCATCGCGAGCCGAAGCAGCGACCACCCCATCTTCGTGAAGAAAACGCTGTACGCCTCCGCGTTGAACCGGCCCTGCTTGGGGAAGGAAGCGAGATGCGAGTGCACGTACCTCATCCGCTCGCGCACCTTGCGCAGGAGTTGGGGGCTGTCGTGGTCCTCGTCCACATCGACCGACAACTGCTCTCGGAGATCGGAGACGATTTTCATTTGCTGTTCATCGCTCAACTCCTCCAAAAAGGTCTTGAAGAAATGTCCGAACTTCACCGAGTGGCTTCCGTTGTGGCACGAGCGGATGGCGTGGAAACGGAAGTAGAGCTCCGGCAAGTCGGCTCTGGCCTGGTGGGTGCACGCATTCGCGTCATCATGGCACGAATCAAACGTCACGTGAATCGGATCCCCTCGCAGCTGCCGAAACATGGGGTAGGCTTTCTCCGACGGACCTTTGTCAATCGTCAGCGCCACCGGCCGAGTGACGCCGAGGTCCTGAAGCGTGCAGATGTACGACAGCCGGCGCATGAGTCGCGCGTTATCGAGCCCTCCCTTCTGCTTCGCCTGCAGCTCCGGATCCTTCTTCAGTTCTTCGCACGCGTTTATGAACTTCTGCGCCTCCGCATCCCCATACTTCCCATGCTCGATGTGGGGCACAGTAACTGTGCTGTAGTGGCCTTTGGAAAACCAATCGTCTCGCAGCCGCGCCCCATGTAGCTTCCGCCCGCCCGAATCCACTCCGTCGAATGCCATGCCGATCGGCGCGTTGACGCGGTCGGGGTGTAGCGACTTGCACTTCAGCATGGCCAGGGTGGACCAGTGGCCCCACGCGATGCACTTGCGTCCCTCGCCGAGATTGTGCTCCGGCAAAGTCACCTTGCGCACAAGCTGCTCCAAAAACGACTTGAACGGTTTGCGCGGGCGCCCGCCCTTTGGCGAAGAGGACTTGTTTTCCGCTGGAGCGCGCATTTCGAAGCTCCAGCCTGTGAATGAAATAACAATTAGTCGTCGAGTCGATCGCTGCCCTCGCGATAGAACTCAAAACCAGGAGCCATTGGATCACTCGAATATAAAGTGTTGCGCTACCTTTCTTCACGTTTTTGGCGTCCACCTGGGAAAGCAGTAGACTGAAGGAGTGCTCGAGGTACTGACTCATCAGCATGAAGCCGGCGGGCGTCATAGCGTGCAGCGCGAAGCCGATGTCCAGGCCACTTTGTCCTTTGTCAATTCACCTGTGGACAAATTTGCACAGCCATTATCGCGCGCGCTACCACAAGATAACAAGATGTAGCAGCTTTGATCATTCGCGGATCTGCTTCCCGTAGCGTCCGCCAGTTTGTGTTGGCCAGCGCTCGACTCCGACGCTCGACTCTCAAAGTCTCCTGGAGACTTTGAAACCTGAACTTTTTTGTGAGCCTGGTTATTTTTTCGCTTGCTGAAATGGTCCAGAAAATCAATGGATTAGCATCGTGGACATGGTTATTTTTTTGCTCGTTTTCGTGCTACTTCTCAAAGGGAAGAAAGTGGATCCACCAAAAAAAGTTCACTGGAGACTTTGAAAAAAGTTCACAAAAAAGCTCACCTTTCAAAGTCTCGAGGAGACTTTGAAGCGGCAGGGCAAACAAGCCATCAATGACTGCTGCAGCAGCTGCTTCGAAAGTCTCCAACGAACTTGCGCGGACAAGTTCAATGGAGACTTTCGCAAAGTCTCCAACGAGCTTTTTTCTGGAAAAAAAGTTCGTTGGAGAGAGTGCGACTCTTTCCGCAAAAGGCGGAAGATACGGACTTTTCGCGACGCGTGCGTCCGTTTTCTTAAAGAATCGCGAAGGAAAAAAAAGTTCGGTTTTCCGCCAGCCAAAGTCTCCAACGAACTTTTCCGGAAAAAAGTTCGTTGGAGACTCTTCGACTCTTTCCGCCAAAGGCGGAAGATACGGACTTTGCGCGACGCGCGCGTCCGTTTTGTTAACGAATCGTGAGGGAAAAAAAAGTTCGGTTTCTCGCCATCCAAAGTCTCCAGCGGACTTTTCTGCTATAACACTCCAGGTCCTTGGATAATCGGGCCCATACCTTGGAAATATTTTGAAAATATTTTTGGTCTGGGGGGTGAAATATTTTAGAAAACTTGCGCCAAATATTTTAGCTATCCCGCACGCATGCTTTAAAATATTTGGCCAAGATTTCTAAAATATTTCACCCCCCAGACCGAAAATATTTTTAAAATATTTCCAAAGTAGGGACCCAAATTATCCAACGACCTGGAATGTTATAACTTTTCTGGAGGACACGAAAGCAAACGAGCCAGCACACAACAGCAGAGATACGTACCCATCAAGTCGTGGATGAAAAACGGAGGCGGCCGCATTCTCTTGAGCTTCTCCATCTGCGACTTCGTCGCCGGCTCTCCAATTTTAACTTCCGGAAAGATGTATGCCGGCGCCTCCTGGGAAACCAGACTGGAAATGAGCATGCCGCCCAGTAGTGTGGCTGTAGATTCGCCGATCTTCGGTTTCCCTTCTGCTACCAGCGACTTGTCGTGCTTGAACGCCGCTTTGACTTTCTCCTGGAAAAGTCTGAGGCAGGCTTCGACGGTGAGGAGGTCCGGGCCATACTGGGTTTCGTCCCGCGCGGCCCAGTCCTTGTTGGTGAGAGACGGCGTCGACTGGTACTCGCGCATCAGCAGAGAGACTTCCACATCGTGCAGAAACACCTTCTGCATCAGGTGGCAGGTTTTGTTTCTGAGGAAGTTCGCTTTCAGCGAATCACGCACCGAGTTGAGACTGGCCTTGCAGCCTAGCGCCGCCACGAGCGGGAAAAATTCGACCAGCTTCAAGGCCGGACCGCCCAAGTGCAGCTGATTGAGCTGCACCAGTGGCGCGTCGCAAAACGGGGACTTCTCGATGCCGACGCCATTCCATGACGGTGGCGCCAGGCAGATGCCGACCTCAACTTCTTCTACTTTCTCTTCCATCTCTATTGTTCTAGCGCTTCGGATGCCAGAATGAAGCAGCGATAAGTTGTTTGGAACGCAGCGACACTGTGAGTAGCCCTCGTCCATCAAGCCAATTTGGAGCACGACTGAAGTTTGCGAGTCACTCCGTCCTTCAATTCTGCGACGCGAGAACATCCATCAAAAGGCACGAGCAGCGGTCGACATCGTTCGAAGCGAAAACTCATCATCGCGACTTTATCAGTCTATCAAAAAACACCTGCTGGGATCCCCCCAGTCCTCTCTTCATCTTCTCTCGTTTTGTTATGTATAATGTTCACGTTGCTCTTCATTTCCCTGCGGGAAGAAGAGCGCCAGCATTGTATTTGCATGCCGCAAAAAAGTATCTAAATAATGACGAATGATATGAAAAGTTGATAGGCGGGAGGTGGTGGTGGTGGTGGTGGTGGACATGGAAGTAGAGCGCCGATGTTGAAAGCAGAGTTATAGAAGTGTATAAGTAAATGCATAAAAGAAAAATGAAATGATTTCGTCTGTTGTAAAAAGAAATAAACGAATGCTGTTCCAGAAGCTAATGGCGAGAGGATAAAGTAAACCCCTCCAAGTAGAAGCGAGGGGAAAGAGTCTTCATTTTCGATGAAACGGCTGGCGATATTGCACCTACAAGATCACTCGTTGCTACTCTCACAAAGCATCCTCCGATATTTCAGTCGCGGATGATGATGTCATCACTTTCCGTCCCATCCGAGGGGTAGCCCTTCTCCTCCTTCCCCCCCTCCTCGCCACTCACGCTGCCCTCGTCGAAGAGGCTGTCGACCTCGTAGTTGCCCCGCGGGCTCTTGTTCGGCGTCGACTTCGAGCCGACAGACTTGGCGGCCTCCTGCGACTCGTTGTCCGGGGAAAAAAAGTGCTTCTCCGCTTCCCTGCGTTTCTCCCCGGGAGAAAGCTGCTTTTCCGCCTCCCGCGCCTCCTGCGCCATGTTCTGCAGCACTGTTGCGTGGATCACCTCGTCTGTTGTCGGGGCCGGGTCGCTGGATCCTCTCGCCAGCGGGCACTGGCCCATGACGACGTCCTCGAGCGTCACCTTCGGCTGCTCCTTCACCTCAGTCTTCGCAGGCGTCGGCGGCTTTTCCTCAACGACAGGTGCTGCCGCGGCGGCCGGAGATTCCGGCTTTGCCTCCACCTCCGGCTTTTCCCTCCTGATCGTAGTCTTGGACGTTCTGATTCCACCAAACCGTCCGGACGGAAATCTCCAGATATCCGCTTCAGAGACGTCCCTCATCTCCACGTCGCCGTCGGCGTCGACCTTGCCGAAGAGGTGCTCCTCTATCTTCTTCTTGAACTCGGTGGAGTCAGACACCCGCGTCTGGCCGTCCGACGCGCCGCCGAGGACCTGCGAGTCGCCGCCGGCCGCCGTAGTAGACTCGGTCTTAGAGGGACGCTTGTCGCCCGCAGGCGTCTTTCCCGAGGATTGAAACTTCTGTTGCGGTCGGCCGGAGGTGTTCGCGCGGGACGCGGGGCTCGGAACTTTCGACGCGCGCGCCGACACGGCCTTGCTCAGCTCATCCAACTCTTCGGCGGCCTTGTTGCACTCGCGCATGGAGTCGCTCTTATCTGAGAGTGAGAGAGGCAGACTAAAAAATGAGTCAACATCTTTCGTTGTGTTCTATAATAAAAGCAGAAGGACGAATACCTTTGTCCTTCTGTCTCTCCTCCGCCTTTCGCTGTCGCTCCGCCTTCTTGGCCTCCCGGGCTGCACGCTTCGCTTCTACGTCGGCCGCCTCCTTGGCCGCCGCTTCTCTGGCCGCAGCTTCTTGTGCGGGATCGGCTTCTCGCTCGCTCTTCTTGCGCTTCTTGGACTCCGGCGCGTTCTTCTCCTTCTTCTTCTCGCGCTTGCGGGCCCTCTCGTGCTCCAGCTCCTTCCGCATCTGGATCGCCATCGCTGACGTGACGACTTTTCTAAATTTTTGAAGCAAGAGCAGGACAACTACAACTACTTATGAACGAACAGCACAACATCTACTACTAGTACCGCTGTCGACGGAGCTGGCCGATGAACTTGTCGGCTGTGAACTGCTCGAAGAAGAGTCGCTGTCGATGTCCATCTGCTCCTTCAACAGCTGTCGCAGTTTGTCCAACTTATCCTGCTTCTTGGACTTCACGGACTTTTTATCCTTCTTCGACTTGCGCTTCACCTGGTCGCGCCGCCGCTCCTTCTTCGACTTGTGCCTGCCCCTTTGCGGTCCGGCCGGTCGCCGGACCTCCACCGGCACGATGACCCCGCCACCATCTTCAACTGCTCGTGGGTCAGGGCGCGTCGTATCTCGAAGCTTGTCTTCCAACGCCTCCATGATGTCGCCCATGGCGTCCATGTCGTCATCGGTGCTCTTGGCCGTCCACTCGCCGGAATTGGGAAGAACAGATGCATACCGCTCAAGGTACTGGTCGCACATGGCGTCCAAGTCGTCTTCGCCCATCTCGTCTCCGTGGATGCGGCTGCGTTGCTGCGTCAACACGAGCCAAAACTTCAGGACCTTCTTCGTCGACCAACCGGTCATGAAGGCGCAAACAGCGCACATCTGTAGAAAAGAGCGATGAAGAGAGGCTTTCGAAAGACGAGCCGCAATTTGCGAAAGCGATCGACTACATCACGCTCTCTGCGATTTGTAGGACGCTCTCGCCATCTCATAAGTCCTCCGAAAAAGAAGTACCAGATCCCAGGTGTCCGTGTAGCTCATTCCCTGGACGTCCCCGGTTGCCTCGTTAACTGCCAGCAGGAGGTCGCGCAAGTGCTTGGGAAACATCTCCAAATCCGCCGCCGTCGGAAACAAAATAGCCACTTGGAGGCAAACGAGGCCGATGGCGAACGTGGTGATTCTGCGGTTGATGCGGCCGCTCTGGAGTGGGAAATGAAAGCAATCCGAATTCAACACGTGTTGATGTGGAACTATTGATCGACATGCGGATCAAAAATTCAAAACTACTACCTGCTCCAAGAAATTGCGAAGCAAAAATCTATAAGTGCGTCGATCTGTCCGCCAGTCGCCACGTGGATGCATCTCTGGACGGGCTTCAGGGCCAACTGGTTGTACGCCTTCGAGGACGAGGTCTGCCGTGAGTCGGGGTTCATCAGCGTGGCAGCATTAGGCTTGCCGAGCTCATTGATTTGAGCCTCGGTAAAGGGACGTCCGCGCTTCCCCATCTTCGGATGTTTCTATGAGATACAACTACGCTATCTTGTGACCAATACCGGGACTCTATCTACGAATTACCTGTGAGAAGGTCGCGAAGTTCAAATGTTGAGACAGCCCAAGCTCGCAAAGCAGTTCGACGCCACACTTTAAAACACAACACTGCTCGGCTCTTCATGTAGTGATATGTCGTAGTACAGCCCACACAACGACGCACAAGAAAAGAGCTGCGTTTGTCCACGGACGCACAGCAGTTGACGCACACACACCTCGACGCCTGGCCGAGTTTTGCTGCAGATACGATAGCCAACAGTTTGCTTTGAAAACGAATTCGGTTTGCCGGACTCGCACATCGCTCAGAACCTTCTCCAGAACAGAACGCCAAGCTTGCGGACCGCGTGAACTGACTATCAGTGCCGACAAAGCGCCAGCAGGCTTCCGTTTCTTATCTTTGTCATCCATTACGTTCAACTTCCACCACGTGGCTTTTTGAACCAGTCTCTTCTCAGTGTGTCGCTTTAGGTTGTAGCCTGGGGGAACAGGCTATCCAGGATGCGAGTGCCTTTACTCAAATCCCTACGTCGACCGCAAGGGGGCTGCGGGTCGAAGATGAATGCGTTTCCAAGAAACAGGCGAAGTCCGGGCATCATTTCCGCGCCGCAGAGGAGACCGCGAGCAGACCGGAAACGGGACAAACGACATTTTCTTTTTTTCGGTGTTTGCTCCGCGCAAAGTTGTGCTTCAGCAAACCAGAGCTGCCGCAGCCGGACGACGTACATGAGGTGAGAGCTTGATTGTGAATTGGGGAAGAGAATGGCGTGCGCGACAAAGAGTAAGTGTTGGATCTCAAACGACGAACATGAATCAGTCCTGAAAAGCCAGACGATAGGGAGCGTTCTCAGAACAAACGACGCGCCGTGAGCTTTTGAGCGGTCGAGCCATTCCTGATACGTTGAAAGCAAAAGAGCTTGCATATGAGCCACAAGTTGGAGCGTTCGTTTCAAGCGGTCACGTTCTAGCCGCTTATTGTAGGCCCAGCGCTATCGAACACGAAGGCTACTTACACTTACTCGCGACAAGGCTCTGCGTGGCTGAAGCAAACATCTGTGCTGCGACGGACTCTATCCGCACGGGGGTCGCGCACTTAAAGAAGCGGCCTGCCATGTGCAGCGCTTCCGCACTAGCTGCGTCGAGCCTATATTTTTGCACCTATCTCAACTACAAAGCTGCAGGGCTATCCTCGCCTGCGATTTGCCTACCTCTTGCACGGCTCGCCGCGATCTGGCGCAACCAGATCCAAAACCGCCACCCGGACTATCCTACTCCTGCCGGGATTTCTTAAGCTTTAAGCTATTGCCGAACCTATTCACTTACCAACTTACTGAATTGCCTACCCTCTAAAATTAGAGCCCTAAGCTCGAGAAAAACGCGCCCCCCCCTTTGTCGCCCTGCTGCGCCGCAGCTTCTCCGTCGCGCTTTTTCTTCTGCTGCGCCTTCAGCTCCCCCCTCAACCTGAGCGCCCTGGCGCTGTTTCTTCTTTTCCTCGCCATCTTCGCCACCTTCGGCGGCTTTGGGGCCCCTGTCCCGATTTACCAACGAAACGAGCCCGAAGCTGCCGCGCTCGCGTCGCTCCTTTTCTTGTTGCTGCCGCTTTTTCTCCCTGCAGCTGCGAGCTTGGCGCGGGACTGCTCGCCGTTGGATAGGCAGCGCCAAACGGACAGACCCGGAGCCAGCAAACGGCTCCGCCGGCGTCGCGGCCGCATCCTTAGCCTAAGGCCTAACCCAAACCACCAACCTCGAGCTGGATCCACCTCATGCTGCAGAAGCGAACCAATGATTGGCATCAGCGATGGATACGACTATGAGCAACGCAAAGACACGCAAACAACGAACGCGCTTGATACTCCAACCAGAACACCATATACATGCCCAGTTATGACCACCAAGAAAAAGTATATCGCGCTTCGTGACTTTCCTTCACACGGCTTTACAGTGCTCACGTGCTCGTCCGCGTCCATATGTACAAGTAGCATACAACGTCTACGCGATTAATAGGATGCAATCAGCTAAACAGCAACGGCGCCTGTTCTGCGAGTCGGAGGCTGCTTCCTGCATTGCTTCTCATCTTCAGCTGCAAGCAGGGCAATTCCACGCCACCGCTTCCGGCCGTCGAACAGCTGGATGTTTGTCACCACCTCGAGCAGCTGGCGCTCCCACCACGTTTGCGATCGCCGTTCCCGTCCAAGTTCTCGCTCGCCATATCACGCCACATTGTCATCGCAGCAAAAGCTTTCCCCCATCCCGCCCAGCCTGGATCACCATTGCCAAGCCAGGTTTCTCACCCATCGCGTAGAAGAAGACGAACGTGAACTTTTTTCGGCCTTGCGCTCCACATTCTCGCCCCAAATGTCCGCCCTGAGTGTCCCCCCACTCAGCCACAAGCTTAAAAAATTTATGTTCACAGGATGGCTCAGGTTTTCCACCTCTTTAACAAGTCCTCAGACCCCGGAACAGCCCCCAAATTGAGTGTTTCTCTGTGCATAATCATGGAAGACCAGTACAGATTAACCCTCGGGAACCTGAGATGGGTGCTTGACAAATCCATAACGCAGGCAGAAGCTCGCTCTCTCGTAGCCTCGGCTATAGCTGCCTCACAGCTAGCCTCACTACTACTCTTTCTCTCCCAGCCACGACCGCCTCAGCGGTCGCGCCATTCACTTTTACGACCTCCGTCGTTCGCGCCGAGACCTCCAAAGAGGTACGCACGGCGTTCACTGCTCCGCCTCGCAGTGAACCATGACCAGACCCCCTTCCTGCCTATCGGGGTCCCTGGCGCAACGGTACTCAGAGTATAGCTGAGTCGCTAGATTCAGCAGGGGACCTGGAGACGGCTTCACCGACCCCGCTCAGCGGTGTGGATCCACAACCCCCGGGCCCACCGGCTATCGGTTATATACCTTTCGTGTACATTCCAAAGACCGGTAAGATTCAGTGGCGAAATCTTCCGCCACGCGGTGGCTTCTTCTAGCCCACCGCCGTGCGGTCCGGGGCTCTGTCGCATCCCTGGATTCCGTACAGCCATGGTAGCCGGCACCGCCCGGCTCACATAAGGGCCGCTGCGCTAGCAGCCTACCGCCGAAGCGGTAGTAGTTGTGTGCCACCAGTTCGTGCCGACGCCGCAGCGTCGGCGAGGAGCCTTCCCGCTCGGCCTCAGCCGAGGGCGCCACCTCACAGAAAGATG
>RXOD01006350.1:0-10614 GCA_005223375.1 Amoebophrya sp. AT5.2
GACACGGTCACCCGCCACGTGAGCGTGCCCGCCTGCCTGGCCTCGTCCGAATAGTCCTCCACGCTGAACGCGTGCGCGCCCCGCTGCACCACCGTCAGAAAGCCGTTGTTGCCTGCTGCACCGCCGCCGAAACCGGGACTGTAGGGGGAAACCACAGCACCCGGCGACGTTCCGGCAACCACCGTTCCATACGGCGTGACCGAACCCGGTGGACAATGTATCGGATTTGTGTTTGCGCACGGAACCGGCAGCGCGCCAAGCCTAGGACCCATCAGCGAACCTGGAGCTCCCGCCGCGGCACCAGCTCCGGCTACAGCACCCAGGCCTGGGACGATTCTGTCGATGCGGACCCGGTAGTGCGTGCCCGTGCTGGTTTCCGCGTCGGGCCGCGCTTTCGAGGTCGGTGGGAAGAACACGTCCGGTTTGTCCGCGGTTGGCGCACCGTCCTCGCCCTGGCTCGGCGGGGCCGGCGGCGCCTCCAGGTAGGGGTCGACGACCACCAGCGCGGTTGGGGGCTGCGACGTGGTAGTGAAGTCGAAGCTGACCTCGCCCCCGTCGGCCCCGCCGTTCAGCTGGACGTCTTTGTACAGGACCTGCCGCCACTCCGGCCCGACGCAGATACCGCTCTCGGGGTCGCGCCTGCAGTTCAGGGCGAGCTCCGCATCGAACTTCTTCTGGTTGTTTGTCTCAGAGAGGTACAGCATCACCAGGAGGCACCAGCCCACGGCCTGGAACACGAGCCAGTGCTTCACGACGCGCCGCTGGAGGTGCCGGCTGCCGTTGCCGAACTCGCGGAGACCAAAGCCAAGCACAATCTGGTCGAGGCCCAACTCCGGGTCGACCGAGTGGGGCCCGCGCCCGGGATTCTTCTTGTACGGATGCTCGTAAGGCGAGCCGCTGGCCTCGCTCTGATGGGCCCCGATTCCGGAAACCCCAGCGTTTAAGGCTCCTGGCCCGCCACCGCGACCGGATACCGTGTTGATGCTGCTGCCCCCACTCCCATAGAGGCCGTCTTGCCAAGAGAAAAGATCGAAATCGTTTCCCACGACCCCCGCGCCGGGGGCAGCACCCGCGTCGCTCTCTGGGGGGCGCGCCCGATCCGGCGACGGAGAGTTGAGAACCGGATTCGGCGAATCCAGCCGCGTGGACGCGGTTGACGATCCCGGGAAACCGCTTTTGCTCTTACCGCGTGTCGTTCCCTGGAGCGGGGGAGAAGAAAGGGGGTCGATCAGCTGGATGTCCTCGCCATTCTGGCGCCGGGAAGCCTGCTCGGCCTGGCTATTCGCGAGAAAATTCGCCATGATCCGCGTCGGTCTGCAGATGAGGGCGCGCAGCCAGTAAAAACAGTAACAGTAAGTCTAACTACTCTAAGTTTAGTATGAAGTGCCGCACTTCGACTTCTGTTCCTGGTTACGCCGCGTTTGCCTTCCGGACAAGGCCCCCTGGTCGCAGTGATGTACCAATCTGCAGAAGCACAAGCAGATGAAAAACGTGGTGTGCCGCCTGGCAGAGCGGTTCAAGAGCGTGAGCGCATTCTTGGAACCCACTTCGAGCTGCTCTCCATCGATTCCACCTCGTGCCCGTGCGCGTTCCCAGGCGGATGTTGGCTCTGGCATCAACAAGTTTTCATTTGTTTCAATCCGGATTCACCACAAAACGTGATGTATGACTATGAGGACTATCATGAAAATGTAGTCGCAGACGCTGTCCTCGTGTACAGGTTGATGTCGACGAAAAGGAATAGGAAAAGCCGCTAGTACTACACAAAACTGGTCTGCCTTGTCGCTGTTGCGCGCTATTCGCTCATCTGCTAGTCGGTCTATTTGTTTTGATCGAATTTTCGTTGTTGGTGAGGTTGAAACCCTAACCCATCGAACTTCTTACTACAGCGCACACGTCGAGAACTCTCCTGCTCCTTCCTTTGTCCTTACTTCAAACTTGAAAGATGAAATTCGTAAAGCGTGGCACTGCCGCCACATAGACACGCACTGGCACTAGTAAGCATACGCATTAGTAATAGATGCCAATCAACGGGCGATGGCAGTGCCCGTGCCATCCCTATCGACGTAATAAGAGCCTCATTTGAGTTCACCTTGACACTCTCAACTGGACGGACGAGTCGCTGCCGACGGCAGATGAACTTGAAAAATTCGATGAACAAAATAAAACCATCCTGCGAGGGGGGCCAACATGAGGAAATGCCTATTCGTTTCCATCCGCCATCCGCAGATTGAGGCTACGGATGTGGTTTATTGTCTGGGTCGTTTCATCAAGAACAAGAAAGCAACGAACGTGATCGTGAATGAGGGTGTATGTACTTGTAGTAAGTTACGTATGTCGTTGTCGTGTGGTGCGCTTAGAGCGAGAGTACCCTGAGCCCGACGGCTGCGCGCACACCACAGTGAAGACTCTCCTGTGCGGCCGAAAAATAACTTCTTTCGCCCAGCACCTTGGTGTGGGACCCCTAGCAGGTAGTAGGTACCCCCACTGCTACGGCCACTTTTTAGTCGTTTCTCCTGAAGCAGTAAACGTAGCCGTATTCGAAGGGTGTCTTTTCGCTCTTTGCGACCTTTTCATCGTCGAACAGACACCATTGGCCGTCTTTCTTCAGATGCGCCACGTAGTGTCCGCTCGATGTCGCCTTTCCCACGTGCGAGATGAAGCCACAGAGCGAGTATTTACCGGGACCGTCCGAGAACGCTCCTGCTGATGACGAGCCCCCGTTCCCTCCCGCCACGGCTGCAGCTTGGTCTGCCGCGTCGAGGGCGTCCAAGTCCTCCGCCGAACGCTCCATGAGCCAGGCGGCGGCCATGTCCGGATTGTTGCTGTTCTGCTTTAACGCCCGGAGGCAGTGCTTCTCAGCGTACCCCGTTATTGCCTGCAGCAGCGCTGCGGACTCCTGCATGTCGGCTGATATCTGCCCGCCAGCATCTGCGAAATGGTGGGAAAAAAGTGGTACAGCTACAGATTGAAGATAAACGAATTTTATATCAATCCACTTCCTTGGTGAAAGAAACACCTCACATTCATTGAAAAAGGAACTGATCCAGAACCTCCTCCCCCAGCATCGGGTTCTGGTGGTACAGGCGGATCGTTGAAGTCGGGATCTTCCATGTGAGCGAAGATCCACTCGCTCGCCTCCTCCACGCCCCGGTTCTTCACTGCGAGACAGGCTCGCTTGCACCCGTTCTCGGAAAAGCCCATTTGCTGCAGTGCTGTCACCAGCTCCATGTCGGCCTCCAACGCTTCTTGCTTGGCTCCTGTGTGCGATGAAGATCCTGTGAGCACGCATGTCGCTCTTGCTTTCGTTTTAAACGTCTGCGAGCTCGTTGTCGAAGACCACGGGCACAAGATGAAGAGGCACAGCTGACGTCGCAATGGAAACTGATGAGAACAAGCGTAAACGCTAGCGAGGTACGAGGTCTAAAGTACTAGGCAGCACACCACATTGTGCAATCGCAATCCCTCTAGTATCAACACATATTATTGTGTTTAGAAACCGGGCTACAATCATCACGCTTTGGTACTACCTTTTCCGCCATCGTCGGGCATTAATGTTTCGCCGGGCCTGCACTTGCCGCTGCCGGCTTCGTCCTTGGGCGGCGCGCGGTACTTTTCGAGGTCCAGCGTTTCCGGCACGGGGCAAGTGCACTCGCGCTTCTTCTGAGTCCAGGTGGCCGAGTCCACGTAGTAGCGCTGAATCTGCACCAACAAGTACTTGGGCATCGTGACCAAGTTCAGCGACCGCTTCGCGCGGCGATTGCGAAACAGATGCTCCGGACCCATGTCCTCCGGCTCGAAAATCCGGCTGAGCGCACGCTCAAACGGGATCTCGGGCACCTGAGCCTTTTCACGAACCTATTCGTATTTCGAGTCGCCAATCAACCACAGCCTGATTCTTTATCTTAATCTACTTCTTATTTTCATCTTTTTCTATAGCTGTGGTCCTACAAGTGCGACGAGAGCGAGATCGAGGTCCAACGGAAACAGACCTGCTGAAAGTGAAACTGTGAGAATGAACAGCACTGATCTTCAAAACATAGGTAGAAGTACTGCTTCCTCCCCGCTTTCCGTTTTTTGTTTTTTTGCTGCTGGTCCCGTTTCTGCGTCTTCCATGTCGATCATAACTTGCAGAAAGCAGTCGACTCCCCCTAGGTACGCCACTTCTCCCGGTGTCGCTATTGATTCGTATCGCTCCTCTTTTTGGAACATGAACATGTCCTCGGTCGCGCCTCCAATTGACGCCTCGCCCGCCCCCCCGCCGCTTTTTGATATTCTTTCGGTGCCCTTCTTCTCCGCGGCTGCCAGGCGCGTGAAGAAGTAGCGCAGGAATTCCTCGGCGTCCTGCTGACGGTTGGTGGAAAAGTCGGACGTGTTTTCCACCGCGGCCGCGCGGAACATGCGCATCGCGATCGTGTTGCTGTCGTCGTCGTTGTACCCGTCCGGCCGCGGCGGGTACCGCGACTTTTGCAGTTCCCCGCCCAGGTTGGTCGCGGTCGCCACCTTCGCGAACTGGCTCAGCAGGTCCGTGGGCAGCTCCTCCTTCCGGGGCACGGAGAGCCGCAGCTCCAGGTTTGGGTCCACGTACCGCGCTCTCACCTCCGGCAACGACAAAAGCAGCTGCAGGCAGGAGTTCATGTAGCAGGTGTTGCCCAGGTTCACGAACCCGACGAACCCTGCCCCCGCGAGCCGCTCCAGCGACGCGCCGGACTCGCAGACCTTGCCCCAGTCGTAGTTGGCGTTCAGCTCGACGGTGAGCTCGGCCATGGTCTTGGCGGTCTTCTCCTGCTTCATGATGTCGATGCCCCAGTGCGCGAGGTGGTCGGACAGCTTCGGGTCGATCACCAGGTCGTTCTCGTCGGGGGCGTACGAAAACACGTCGGCGCCCTGGGGCGTGATCGTCCCCAGCTTCACCGCGAGCGGAAAGTTGTTGCCTTTCTGCTTCTCCGCCTCGTAGTGCTCCAACGCCCCGCCGGACCCGCCCGACCCGTCCCAGTTCTTGCGGCCCCCGCCGATGAAACCGTCAGAAAGATTCAGCCACAGGTTGTCCGTAGTGCCGTGAATCTCGCACTTCCAGGTAGAAGGATCACTGTTGTTGTTTTTCATGAGTCAGAATTGTTACTGTAGTTACCGTTAGCCGTACGTGCGAGCCGCGTTTTCATTAGCCGTACAGAGTCGAATTGTTACTGTAGACGTAGATAAGTATGTTTGTACGGTGAGAGTTTTTTTGTCGAGGGATCTAGCTGCACGAGGTTGTCGGCGTGTTTCGACGGCTTCAGCTCGTCCTTGTCCTCCCAGACGGTGGAGGCTGCCATAGCCGCCGCGCCCGCGTGCTTTTCCACGGCTTCGCAGCACTGCGCCACCAGCATCGGCATATCCGCCTCGGCCTCTCCCTTGAACGGGTAGGGTATTTCCGCCAGGACGCCATGATCCTTCTCGTCAAACACGACGAGCCAATACTCTTTCTTCAACTCGAACTCCTGCGCCGCGAAGCCACCAGCGACGCCAATGCCCAAGGTCGTCACCTCCTTCTCCTGGGTCGATGGATACGGATTCGATTTCGATACGATGTTGGGCTTGGGAGCGACCACAGCAAAGAGGTAAAGGTGATGAAGCAGGTGCAAATAAAGCAAAAATCCATAGTTACAGTTAGAGAGTTTCTCTAATAAAACCGAAATATCAAAGAAATTGTTGAAGAAGACAAAACCTTCAGTACTTTCTCTGCTTGTTCCCGGTACACTTTCGTGTACTTCAGCTTCAGATACAGAAGGTTGCTGTTGGACCGCACCGAATCCGTGGCCAAGAAGCGCTCGCCGCACGAAAACCAGGTTTGTAGGTTGACAAACAAACCAGAAGGGGAAAAGGGGCTGTCGAAGGAGTAGCAGCACTCGTCTTTGTACACTTTGTTGCCCGCCGTGGGCACCTTGACCTGCTTCATGCCCTGCCTCACCTTAGCGAGCACATCTTCCACCGTCTGCCCATCCTTCTTCACCGAAACTGCGGCGACGGCAGCCGCATGAGGATCCCCACCAGTTGTCGCCGGTGACGTCGTCATCGTCTTATCGGACCAAGCTTGTATGATGCCGCCGCGGACGAGCAGCGGCCTCTTAATTGGATTTAGCTTTAGGGTTAATTCAGATAGGAGTCAGGTGGGACGAAGTCGAAGGAAATTCTATTGGTATCATACTCAAATAAGTGAAAGAATATGACTGCATCAACTGGCAGAGTGTGGAATGCACTGGTACAGAAGAAGTGGGAGCAGAGCGGCCGTCCTAGCATTAAGACAAGGAAGATGAACTGCGGTTGTACACTACACGTGCCAGTTTTCACGACGAGATACAATTTTTTTAAGATCTTGCATTTGGGAGCGCGGCTTTGTTCGAACATTCATTGTGGTCGATGCGCACTCGAACTCCGGTGCTTTTCGACTGCAGGACTCGTTAAGATTGAAATAGAAGATTTGGCTTCACTTTTCGCAATCGATCAGGTAGTCTGCCAGTCCTGTCACCAGGCACTGCAGCTTCGCCGCGTGGGCCATGCGCCCGACCACGAAGAAAATGTGATCAACGGTGGAGTCGAGGAGTAGCACCTCCTCTTCCATCTTGTTCTGCGTGTGATTTCCGCTGTCTTCATCTTTTTCTTGTGCTTGCTGAGCCTCGTCAGGCTGAGGTTGACCCACCATTTCCACAACAATCCGTTCTCCGACTTCCGTTCGTTTCCTCACCTTGAACGCTGTACCGTCAAGGAGGACTCTTTCCGCATCCGAACCCCGAAAAAACAGCTCGTTCCACTCGTCGTAGCACCCGGCGGACAGTTCCAGCGGGGGGGCTACGCCTTCGGGTTCGGCGGCTGCTGTGCCGGGGGTGTCCCTAGCGTTAATAAGTCGTGACGCACCTCCATCTCCATCTAGCCCGTGTTCTTTTTGACCACTCAGTCTCATGGTCATGTCGTCCTTCTGCATGAAAAGAGACGCGCAAAGAGAAAGATCATCCACATCTTTCCTCGAATCGGAATCTTGTCCTGTGGCCGCTCGTGAAAAAGCACTTTGATCTCCACCCTCGGCGCGCAATCGTCCCATTCCCTGTGCCATCTGTTCGACTTTCCCACGAGAGTCTACGCGCCCTGCACCGCCATTTCCACCGGTTTCACTCCCAGCCCCAGCTACGGAAACTGTTGATGAAGTAGTTGTTGAGGAAAAGAGTGGCCCGGAAGCGGAAATGAGATCCATTCGCCGCACGTATTTCGCGTTACGATTCTGCATGCGACAAAGGAACACCGCCAGGTCGGTGACATCATCGTCGGCGGACTCGGAGGTCGCCATTCTTTTTCTGGTCTCTTCAGGGCGACTTCCTTGGGTACTAGATGTTCTATATTTTGCGCAAGATGTTGACCTCAAAACTCTACCATGTAACGCCGGCCCGGCCTACATACCTTGAGCGACTGCGCCTGCAACACGTAATTGATTCTTGATCAGCGGTGGTGCTCGTGCACTGCGGTTTGTGCAAAGTATATGCGCACGTTTGTTGCTGCTGCTGTAACAGGAGAAGCTCCTTTGCTCGTCTTGTTCGTGCTCGACAAAAGAAAATGATCAAGAGTTGATTGCTCATCATCGCTGATCTTCTTTCATTTCATTTCGGACACGATCTGATGTCTCTGCAGCTCAGAAGCGGATCCACGCGGCCTTAACCTTATCATCATCAAAGGACGCTGCAAATAGCGGCCGTGAGCATGTCTCTCTGTAGATCATTCGTGATCCTGAAATTGAATTTCACCGCCGGCTCGCTTTGCCAGTGTGAACGATCACGTTGAACAGCAACGATGAACAAGGCTCATGCATTCTGACGGCACAAGAGCACACTCAGACTCTTCTTGAGTTCCAAGTTAAGTACCTGGTTCTACTTGAGTTGGTCCTGGTCCTGTTTCTGTTCCTGATTCTGTGAAGAGTTGCAGCTAGTTTAGTACCATGTGGACTCCTTCTTACATGTCAATATAGATCGGAAAGCTCTTCCTCGTGGACTGCATCCTGCCGGAAATGTCCGCCTCGTTTCGATTGGGATTCGTCTATGACAAGGAAAATCTGAGGCATGAAACAAAAAGAAAAAAATAACAACTCCCGATAAAGCAGTAATATTTAAATGTTGACGACTGAAAAATTCGAAATGATTGTGATGGACATATCGTCATCTCCCAATCGCTCGAACGTTCATCAACAATAGTGATCGATCATTCGCGGTTCGATGAAGATAGCACAAGTATGGCTGAACGAATTGGATTTGGAAGTATAGTACTAGCTAGAAGCGAGTAGTTGTAGTACGTAGCAGGCGAGCTTATGCAAAAATATGCATCGACAAGACTGGAGCTGGAGGGTCATCTCTTCATCTCTGACTCCAGTCGAAGCGTGGCGCCAGCATCGACAGAGACAGATCACATCGTCAACTGCCTCTCTAGGAAATTGCTATGGTATCACATAACGCTATGAATGATAATTGTGTTGTTCTCCTCTTCCTGCCACATGCGGCACCAGCCGCAGCGGATATATGAAAGTATAAAGACTGATCATCATCCGGTTCCGGGAACGGGATGAGCTGCCGTAAGTCTTTTTCTTTATGTATACACGTCGTACATGCCATCAACAACAATCAAATTTTTAAATGATAGTGTTAGTGGTCCTACCATACTTTAGAAATTCATGCTGTTGCAGTTGTATCTGTTGCGTCCACGGCCTCGACGAGGAATATCAAATTCGATGGATTTATACTTCGACGGCCTCATCGTGCACGTAGGCCTGCGCAAACTTATCGTGGATCTCCCGGAAGAGCTTGCGCGTCTTCGTAATTTCACCCATGATCTTCGCGTCGCCAGACTCCTGGTTGTTCAGGAAGTCGTCCATCAGGATGGGCAAGTGGTAGTTTGCCTCGATGGCGCCTTCCATCAAGATCTGGAGCAACACGTACCCGAACAACGTCGACTTGCGTTCGGGATTCTGCGTGAGCTGCTTGATCACGAACAGCAGGATTTCGTCGCGGAGGCACTGGCGGTGCTTGAAGTACCAGAACAAGGTGTAGGCGATCTTCGCGCGCTCGTCGGACGTCGGCTCCTTGCCCTGTTCGAGGACGCGGTTGGCCATCAGCACCAGAATCATCTTGGAGCACTTGAGCGCCAGGGATTTGTCCAACTCGGGCAAACGAGTGAGCGGGTTTGCCAGCGTCTGGTTGCTCCACTGGAGGATTTTGCACTTCTTGGTTTCAGTGTGACTGATGTTGCAGGGCGACATGCTCATGGTCCAGTCAACCTTCAGCGGGTGCTTCTTCGCGCACGACTCGTCGACGAACAGGATGTTCTCAATGATGCGCTGCGCTCCTTTCTTCAGCGGGTTGTACCAGTAGTTCAGTGCCAGTCGCGCAGGCGGATGCGCATCCGTCAACAGCTTGATGCCCTTAACGCGGCCGCCACACTCAGTGACAATGCGAAAGTGCTCGATGCCATCGGGAATGTTGCAATTGCATGTGTAGATGCGGTTCTTGTTGATGAAAACGGAGAGCAGCCACTCCTTCGCCTGATGATGAAATTCAACATTTATTGTGTTGATTTTATTGACAGAAGATCACCCATCACGTTAACGAAATTAATTATCCACCTACAACCAGTGCCGGTCGCGGCACGAAACTGCATGTAGCAGTTTTTTTCCAACATAATTTTTTATCCGACTTATAACACGTACTATACCTTTCCGTCGCGGCGTCGGATCCAGACGCCCAGCGTGTCTCCCACCTGCCAGTTCATGGTCTGTTCTTCTTTCGTTTTCGCGTGAGCGTACACGAAGCGCAGATTGGTTTTCCCGTTGCAGAGGAGGTTGTGCGTTTCTTCTTTTGGGTAGGGTCCTGTGCACACCCAGTTCTTTCCCAGGTCCGCGAGTCTCGAACCCAGCGCCTCGCCGTACGTTTCCACCGGGACCGTGGAGAAGCCCAGCCCCACGAAGCCCGTGCCTGCCCCCGCGGTCTTGATCACTTTCGCCTCCGCGTAGTAGCCGCCGTTGTCGAACGCGTACTGGGAGCCGATGGCCGTGATGCCATCCGGGGTTGCCTCGTCCTTCGCGAGGAGGTTGTTGCCGTCGATGAGTGCGTTCGGACCCAGCGGCGACGGCGCGAACCCGTACACGGGGAGGGCGATCGAGATCCGCCCCTGCAGGTTGTGCTCGTCGGCGATCAGCTTGTCGAAATTCTGCGGCCCGTCGCCGCGCGTCTCGCGCGGGGCGGGAGGCTGCTGGGCACCGGCGTCGGCCGCGCCAGCATTCGCTCCGCCTCCGATGTTGGTCATCCGGCCGCTGGGCGCGAAGTTGAAGTTGGATTTGCGCGACTTCCGCGAGGGCGCGTCTTCCGGCGTGGAGAAGGTACTGTACGCGTCCCCCATCTGCTTTCCGATGCCCTTCATCGCGGCGTCCAGCACGTCCATCACGCCTGCCGCCCGTTGCGCCTCGCTCGCGCCGGCCCCGTACGTGACGTCGCACACCTGCCAGCCGTCGGCGGTGCTCATCTTCAGCGTTGCGCCGGTGTTGCCCGCGCCCGCCTCCACGGCCTTCTTCAGGGCGTCCGCCTCAGCGGGAGCCAGCGGCTG